>JAGJTL010000060.1:349130-363176 GCA_022063505.1 Calosoma granatense | reverse complement strand
GTTGTAGAGATTTGTCTCTAATTAAGTATACTATATGAAATGTATGATATGCATGGAGGAATAAGTGGAAATAAGAGTACAATATACAGGTTGCGGATATGTTATGAAGTTTGTCCGTTGCAGGTTTTTAATTATACATAAATGTAACACCCGCAGTTTGATCGTTAGTAGGGAAAGAGCGCGCGTGTGCCAGTTGAACGGATCGGAGCACTTGTTGCAATACGTTTTCTGTTTTCCGGTAAACAATTCGTGAAGCGTATAGCGTGCACTGCTGTGGCACGGGGCACTAATACGTATGTTGCAGGTGGATTTCATGCACCACAGAATCTTACTACATTACTTACTACACATGATAAAACCGGTACCGGAAGGAAACAGTTTTGGCGCTCCTATAGTAATCTGATCCGTGTAGTGTTCACTACTTTTACTATGTATTAATGCAGCTGTTCTCAAAATGTACTATGTTTAACAGGGTACATGGGCAATATACGTTAACCGAATTATAACAATATGTTTACTGGCTACAAGTGACAGATTACATGTTATACCACCATACAGGTTACAGATTTACATATTCAATATGAAAATCTACAAGATAATATTGCGAGATAATGCAACTGTCATATCCTGGCCAGTTATTACAAAAATATGCTGGAATGTAGCATTGAGGAAATATCTTTTACAATATATTTAAATTCGATCTATGCACATTTACTTTAAACAACTGAATTGTAACAAAATGTGAAAGAGGCAAACAAAATTCAGGAAACAAGGTATTAAGTATTATTGACTTAAAATCTTATTCAAGTTAAGAATAAGCTCTTGTTTTCTTGGTTACTTAACCGATGTTATTGACGTAGAAATGTCATAATTAGGCTAAACAGGAGCTTTACATTCTTGTTTGTCGAGAATGATACACATATGTATTTCCTTATTTATTATTTAGGAAAGAACATCTTGAACTTGATACAAGAGTTACTTCGTAACCAAAACAATGATTGTTTGTTATGAATCATAAATTTTTATGTTTATCTTGCTGTCATCAACAAATATTTAGTAACAAATAATAAATATATAGCAGGTTTCTAAAAATAATTTCAATTCAATTTAGTATTAAGACAAATAATATCGAAACTTACCTATTAAATAACATTAATACTGTTAAACAGATTAAAACATTATTCAGTCATAATAAACAGTATGATAAATTAACAAATATATATTTCTCAACATTTTTTAATACAACAGAATTTTAGTATAAGCTTAAACGAAAATCATTTACCTGAAATATCTCATTATTTTGAAACTATTGTTTCAGTTATAAATCTATACATTTGTATTGAATACTTTGCAGTGTGCTGCTAGTGAAAGAGAATATAAGAAACACGTTTTGAAATTACAGATTAGTATGTACAAGTTACGTACAACAAAACGTTGAGGATGGTCACAACGTTCTACAACGGATTTATTCTACAGAGCCCAATGGGGGTTCTCTTGTCAAAAATATATTTTCAAAGAAATGTCAGTTTGCTGTAATCGACTCACTGCTATTTATACAATATATTGTCAATACAAAAATAAACTTTTTGTTTAATAATAATTTTAATTGATTAGAAAATTAGTTTTCTATACAAAGAACATAGTTGCCATTGTGTACAATTGTTTATAAAATTTGTATTGTTACATTATATTTGAACTGTATTTAAGTATGCATGAAAAACAAATTAGATTAACAATGCAATAATATGTTTTCATTGCAGACTGAAAATTGTTGTATGTATTATTACTATAGAATTATTTTTTTCTGTATCATAATAATAACTTGAAATTAATTTTTAAATAAGTCTAAATCTATGTCGATGATGTAGTGTCAATATGACAGAAGTAATGTTTATGATGAACTATAAGAAAAAGACATTTATAATATTCTGTTGAATTGAAATTAATTATGTTATGACATTTAACTCAATATTCAGAATTGAAGTATTTTTGCTTTTTATGTTTATGTTCAGCTAGTATTGTTAGTTAGTACGATGGTATCCTAACTTTTTTTCACCCTTTGCTAGTTTAACCTATTTCTACTAGATATATATCTGTGTCGGAGTTTGTTAAAGATTAAAAAATAAAATCTTAGCTGTTATTATAATTTTTCTATAACTTATGCTGTAAATATTCTTCAAGTTTTGTAATATTAATTTAAAATAGCAAACTGTGTCAATGAACAATGACAGTTCTCTGTAGCTATGAATGTACTGTTTGTCACATTTATGTATCTTAGCAGTTCTGTTACGATTCGAATAACAGTCTGAGCACCACGTACATATGTACATATACATACATGTATGTACGTAGTGGAAGTTAAAAAAAACTCTTCATGTACATTTCTGTTTGCGATGCAATCGTTTCACGTTCGTTGGCCGGATACTTGGTTATGTTGCCATCTCCACGGCCCGCCGGTCAAGTCCACGGTCTGACGGACAGCGACTTCAGCGAACCGCATCTACATCTGCCCCACGTCACATGGCGCCCAGCCCTCGGACATATGACATTCCGATATATGCTAACGCATTGCATAAACTAATTTCTATTTGCAGGGGTGTTTCTATACTTATCTTTACTATTAACAAACCTACACATGCTGCATCCATTGGAAAGTACAGCAACATAAAATATACAATACTGAATATTTACCATGAGCACTGAATTTCCTTTAATTTCATTTCAAAAGCAACGTTAATCTTTGACACTAAGGCACAATAAACTGACTACTGTGAAGTTAATAAATCTATGTTGACAAACTCAAATTCTGAATAAATACACCAAAATAAATAGTATGTAAAATTGTTAGCACAAAAAATAAGAGAAATATTTCAATGACAGACAATGATATTCTCTCTAATGAACACTATGTGTATGAGTTATCCACTATCAACGTGAACAAGTCGTCCGTTCGCAACGAACCCCTAAACAGACTCATCCCCTTGCGAATGAAGCATATGGCACGTTCTGACGTCCTTGGCTTTACGCGCCACCCCATGTACCTACCCCCGTAGTCTTGCGCGCAAAGCAAACCATAGAGTTTAGGTGGGGGAATATGAATATATACCCAGAGCTCGGTCCCCACTCCGTAGTCAATTGCGAGTTTGTGTCGTAGCTGGTGCGTCAGTTGAACTCACAGTGTGAAGACTGAAACTGTTGTGATATTATTTTGTATAAAACTTCATCGATTGTGTGTGTGTTATGAAGTGTGTGCATATATTTTTGTAACAACTTTTATTAATATTCCAAACACTTTACTTAGACCAGTTGTGAACAAATGTGCCTGCATTTTAATACCGAGGATATTCTTTGTTGAGCAAGATCAGTGTTTAATATAATAGTTTTGCTCTTCTATATATCAAAATGTTGTGGCAGTCAATCAACGAGAGTTGCGAAGTTTGCCAGTGTTCTAGGTAATTATCTGTTTTGTGTTCGTCGAAGTGAGGTTGGAAATTTGGGCGCCAATTTGCCAATTTTGATGTGGCACTTGGCCATGTATTTCGTCAGAAATTAGTGATATACACCGTCTTTACAACCAAGAGTGCATAATTTAATGTATTTGTAAATAAACTAATAATTTACCGGCAAGCGAATGTTACTTGAATGAAACACGTAAACACCCACACAGCACTTATCTTTTACACCCTACGCAACTACACTACAGTGCTTATAAATATTATAAAATTTCTTTTCGTTTTTCTTTCGTATTATTTCATTTTCTGAATTATTTCTTACAAAATTTCATTGTTTTTTGTCAAAGAGAAGTTAGGTTAGTGCGCCAAATGAAAGATGAATATATTTTTTTCAAATTTCAACTATTAGAAACTTTGTAATTCTCTGTATATTTATATGTAAATCTGAACGAAAATGTGTGCAAGGGCGTTCAGATTTCATATAAAAATATAAATTATAACAAAATGGGATGACTATTGGTATATTGTCGCCAGTGCATATGCAACCAAACGAACATATTAGTAATGTGCCCACCAAGAAAACGCGCCAATCTTCAACATTTATTCTAAATTTCCCCAAATATTGCAGTGCCTTAATTAATATAATCGGGTAGTAATATTACAACTTTGTGTTAAATTATAAAAATCTAGCATTTTCCGCGAATTCTTTTGCTAAAATAAATTTATTATTAACTGTTACTTTTTGTTTATAGGCTCATTAAAAATACTTTTCAACTTACTGAAAGGTATACGAGCACAAATCGCTCATTTTCTCACCGGTCTGACTGCGCTTCATCCAACTATGATGCTGATAAAGAAAATCAGCATTTTGGCAGTCCGGTCAAGCATGATAACGAAATCTCGCTTTACGGCAACACCAGTCCGTCCTCCAGCACAAGATGCATTTCGATGATGTGCAGTCCATCACCAAAAGGAGTAAGTACAAATTATTTATACAAACTCATGTTCACGTAGCTACAGTTATACAACTGAATGTTAAAATATTTGCCTAGTGACCGGCACAACATTTGTTTACATGAAACATTTGTCCTTTGTTTATTATTGTTTCCTCTGTTTATTTATAATGTCATTTTGTTAACAGTGTCAATCCAACCGCGTGTCGAGACAACCTATGGAAGAGTTTGATTTAAATTCTCAAGATTCAGGTTATGGTACAAGTTTCATTGATAGAGAAACCAAGATATTCAATTTCGCTCATCCTTCAACAAATACTGTAACACGGAAAACAAGTGATCAGTTTTTCGATTCGCCGAAGAGCAAGGCTAGTTCATCATCCATCTTCAACAGTTTCTCATCTGGTTCCATCGAGTCTATGGACGATGGCTTCTTGGAGTTAGTAGATTTGGATACTGTTGACGACAACGCTCAGCTTCCCTGTAATTTCAACTCGTTGATTTCTGGATCGTTGAAGAATCAGACACCCGTGTCGAATAACACCAGGACTCGTCCTTCGTTCAGGAGAAGTGTGTCTATGAAAGAAGGCAGTTCATCTAAGGCCAGAAGTTGTTTGTTCAAACCTAGCACTCCGGAATTATTTGAAAATCGACCATTCAAGAGACCTGAACCGCCAGTTGATGCTGTCAGTCCCGTGCAACCTAAGCGCTATAAGTTCAACGAACTTGGAGGTATCAGTCCCTTGAAAGCACCCACTGCTAGCGGCCATCCCAGAGTGCAACGTAGCTTCTCCGCTAACGAGGCCACCATCATGTCTGCTGTCCAACGCTGTAAGTATCACATACACTTTATACATTTGAACATATATTCAACATTAAGCTGAACCACATAATATATTCGCTTAGTTATGATTATACATGTGTGGATTTTTTTATTCACAGCATCCACCGATCCAGATCTAATCGGCGACTTTAGCAAACCGTTTTGTCTACCTCTGATCCCTGGTCGTCACCAGGATTTGAAATCCATCACTGCCATGACATTGGCTGATTTAATTCGTGGCAAATATGATGACACCGTCGCTTCGTTCAAAGTAGTCGACTGCCGATATCCATATGAATATGATGGCGGTCACATTGATGGTGCATTGAACTTCTATACCAAAGAACAGATCATGTCCGAGCTTGTCGAGATCAAGTGCGGCAAACCATCCGTCGAAACAAATAATCCGAAACGACACATTCTCGTGTTCCATTGCGAGTTTTCTTCAGAAAGAGGACCGAATCTGTAAGTATAAAATTCTCTCTAGTACCAAGTTCAGTTCAGTTATACTTAACTCGCTTGTTGATCGATTGATTGATGAATGGCTGGTTCTCTTGTATTACAGATCCCGCTTTCTGAGAAACCTAGACAGAACCAGGAACAATGACTCGTATCCCGCCCTGCACTACCCTGAAATCTACCTGCTCGATGGTGGTTACAAGAGTTTCTATGAACAGTACGCTGAGCTGTGCGTGCCCGTAGCGTACAAGTCCATGCTGGACCCGGCCCATGAGAGAGATCTGAGACATTTCCGTGCCAAGTCGAAGACTTGGAACGCAGACACACGTGGCCGACCTCAGTTACGCTCCAGTCTCAAGCGACTTGGCTTCCCTTAGACATGGTGCACTACAATCTGTACATTCCAGCTAGCTGAATACCTCTTAGTGCCAAATAAGCAGAGATATTATCTACTACACAATCACACTTGATATCGGAATGTCAACTTCCATATAGTACAAATGAACCGGTCGACTGTGTGAATGAGAAGCCCTTCACTTAGCCATAATGAACTCGAGCGAGTAGTGCCCAAGTGTGACAAGTTTGTAAATTATTATTTAATCGTTTAGTATAATATTGCAATGTGTATGCTTCGCGGTATGTCTCTAAAATATGAATGGACGTATATGTGAGTGTGCGTACGTACGTGTGATTGAACTGTATATTTATGATTTCGTACAAAGTTAGTGTTTAATGTTTTTTTATTTTAAATGTTAAGTGATATTTTTAAGACGTGACATGGTCATGTACAGTGCATTTTATACATTTTATATATATAGAATTAGTATACACCCATCTTTCTCGATATGTAAATAACAGAATTTGGCTTTTTCAGTTCAAGATTATTTTCTTACTAGTTTACCACGTAAATAGTTTTACTGAATAACGGAGCTGAAAAGCGATTTTTTGTAATAAGACGAATTGATTCAACTAGCCCCCCCCCCACACACACACGGCCACCTCGGCCTCTGCTCTCTGTGCAAGTCTGCATTCGACTACGTTCGCTTGGGATCGTGAGTGACATTATGTGTTTATTTATTTTTTCTAAATTATGACATTCTAAGCGATAACAGATGGTGTGTGCAGACTTGCCTGATATGAAACATGTCCTTTATGTTTGTGCAATCGTTGGTCCTGGACCGATAGTGGCAATAGCGTAGTGGTACGGTTGTTGTACATGTAATGCTGCCAGCCTACAGCCAATAGCGATGCATATTAGCCAAGTGGTGCACGCATTCCACGTACTGCCGTCACTAGCCACTTTTACTTTTTATTTTTTAACAGTGTTTATTTTATTGTTATGTAATTTTACATCATTTTAATTCGTTTTATCGTGAGGCACACAGTTATCCATTGAATTGTGAGGTGTGCTTGTCTCTCAACAGATGTTTCAACATAGAAAATCGCTGGTAACTTTATGATTCTCTTCTGTACATATCAAAGACATATTCTCTTCATTTACAAACCGTTTGTAATATACCAGCCAGTTAGGATGAGATGCGAAAGATGTATATTATTTGTTACGAGTTTAAAACTTTATAACATTTATTATTTGTCCATTATTGGACAAACTTATGTAGGCTCATCCGTCCTGTTCAATTTCTAAATTTCTTGTTTTGAAAGTGGTGTCTAATAAAAAATTCATAATTTATCAAAATTTGTCTATTCATTATATTATGTTTCCTCTCTAATCCTCTCTGTGTTCAATAATATAAAACAATTCATTAAACATTGCTTTTGAATATTTTCAGACTCAGCCTCTGGATCACGAAATATCTATTGCAACAAATTTATTTTTATCACGTGAACTGTTGAAGTTTTTAACTGATTTTGATGAACATTATTTTAACATGCATATTATGGATTAGTTGTGCATATATCCTGTCTTATTTATAAATGTTTTTGTACACATGTGAAAATTTTCGAAATACGTATATTTATACGTAACCTCTGACACGTGAGAACATTCAAGTTACGAAGCGGCTTTTCTAGAATATATATTTATTTACATTTTTATGTAATTATTCTATATTTGACGTCTTCGAACGTAAGCTGCTAGCTAATACCATCAGAAGGTTGATATCAGAGCATTAATTGGATTACTGAATTTGTAACGTTATGGGCGACACGTAAGAACCAGCTGTAGTAACGTTGGTTAGCAAAGTGTCAGTTGTGTTGTGCAGTGTTGTGTTAAATGTCAAAGTTAGGCAAGACGTTGTGTTGACATTTTTAAGTTTTATTAACTAAAAATATTAATTATTTATTGTCAGTTATGTCCTTAAATAAGAAAGAAATTAAATAAAACGACGGAAAATTCCATGTAAGTAATAAAATAATATAAATTAATAAAACCGTTATTTTTAGTGTACAGTATTTTTATGTGTTATTATTATTTATATACTGATATAATTCTGTTGCAGGATTGAAGACATATCTATCTGCAAAAAAACTAAATTTATAATCTTATAAAAATGCGTTGTTAATAGGTTATAGGTTATACATGTATCACAATTGGAATATGCTAGGAAGTTCGCTTTTAGCACAAATATTATACGTCTGGCTGCAGGTTTTTAAAAATAGTAATATTATTAGTTTTATTGAGGGTCTACATAATACAAATGGGATTATTGTTTAATGCAATTAAATAACACGAATAATTGAATTATGGAAGTTAATTTTAAAATACCAATAATATCAATTAAGTATTAATGAGAGTCTATGTAATACAAGTAGAAATGTTATCTAATAACATGAATCACTAAATTAAAGTAATTTTACATTTCACGCACACGGAAGGCTTTTTTATTTTTTAGTATTATTTTAAACTCGTGTAAGTGTGGAGTAGACAATCTGGTATGGTAAGCATTTTGCTGTCAAGTTTTATAGGATTATTGACTTGTATATGGAGTGATATTATTTACGTTTTTTGTCAGCATCCAAACTTGTATACAGTCGGAATACAAATATTGCTCATCATTTGAAACTATCGTAGATACGAACTCTGTTCACTGACATATATTCTAAGTATTGGCGACCAGAAATTGGTGATAATTCTGATTATATTATTTGTTGCATATGAAATATAATACAAACAGATTAACTTTTGTGTATATATCATTACTTTAGAAAAATCATGAGCAATATTCACATTTTAGCCTGTATACTGGACGTCCTTTGGGATATAGACATCTAACAAGTAATTTTGGAAAAATTGTGATATCTTAATATATTTTCAGGAAAATATGAAAGAAATGGCGAATATAAATTATAAGTGTATTAGGAAAAACATCTGGACGCTATTTAAAAATGAAACGATGTAAAATAACTGTTTAAATGTAATTTTATACTATATTACAACTAATAATAACATATCATTTTACAATATTAACACAGTGTTCATTGACTATAATACAGTTATGTCTACTAGTGTCTACCACAAGTTACATTTTATATCAGGATTCATTAGAGTTCCCACAGGACAATTGAATTCTTTAGCAAATTCGGGAAAATTGCTTAATGTTCCAATGACTCTGTAAAAAAACCCACCGTGAACAATTATAAAATAGAAATATCATTCAATATAAATATATACCAGAAGGATTCTATAACTGTCAATCATTATTTCACCTACTAGAAAAATATATCCGTAGTTGT
Organism: Calosoma granatense; assembly: GCA_022063505.1. Classification (NCBI taxonomy): domain Eukaryota; kingdom Metazoa; phylum Arthropoda; class Insecta; order Coleoptera; family Carabidae; genus Calosoma; species Calosoma granatense. The sequence continues at coordinate 353,796 of JAGJTL010000060.1, read as the reverse complement.
AATTTCGTATATTTATCTTTCATTTGAGGCAATCTTAAAAAATTATAATATATAAAGCTTGTAGGTTAGTTGAGTTATAGTTTTTAAGAAAACAATATATGCTATATGTAGGGCGATTATTAATGTCGTGTTTTTGTAGGAAGAGTTTCAAGTTAAATCTTGAGTCAAAAAGAACAATATTGAATTTGTCTACTAGCAGTAATTTTATTTATCAGGAAAACAACGTAGTTTCATTTGAAAATTGTTCATTTTGATTCGAGGTTAAAGTTGAACCTCATCCTACAAATTTGATGTTATCACAACTGACAAATATGCTGCGTTTTAAATAATCCAGTTTGATAAAATGTGTTTTCTGATTTACCTATATCGACCTGGAGAATGGACTGCAGTCTTCATTTTGTTCCTGGTAGCTTCTGGGCGCATAGCTCCACACCAAACTTGTGCAAAATTGAGAAAGAATAACTTATTTTCACTCATATTTAGCCCAGGCATTGTCTCATCAACTTGCATGTTTAGTTTCCTCCATCTTTGATAGGCCTAATAGTGTAAAAATGTATTAAATTTTATACTGAGATAGCAATAGAATTTCTTATTTCAATAATAAATTTAAAGCCAGCATGGAGAAGAATTGATTATACAATTAAATTCAAAGGTTCTAAACAAGAACGAAGACGCTCAATTATGTTAGTATATTTGATAGATGAGTGCCTCTTATCTTGAAATTCGTCCAGGGTTACTGATGAAAACTATAATTATAGCATTATGTAATTACTTCAATCAATTGAATTTGACAATTAGATATATTCTTGTCATTGAAGCTACTAAATAATACTATGAAATTTCTCTCTCTGAATCTGCAGGGACTGAAATATTATTTTGATATAGGGAAGAATCTTCTGACTTTACAGAGATGTAAATATATACATTGTTTTTTCAATAGACTGTTTACTTAGTTTAAGATAATATAGCAATTTTAGAGAAAGTTTGAGATAAAGAAATTTTACTGTATGTGATTATTGTTTAAATATTACAGAAAAGTACATATTCTTATACTTACACGATATGCTTGCTTAATTCCTCCATTGTCTGCAATATTCTCACCTTGTGTATTTGTACCATCCACTTGTACACCGATTTCAGTGATGGTGTATTTGTTGTACTGATCTGCGATGACAAATTACTGAATTGTTATTTTGTTTTAAACTTAACTGTGCTACAATTAAGCATTACATGTGATGGAGTCTACGGTATAGAATAAAATGACATGTACCTATTAAACATTTAGCTCTGCCTTGGAATTCAAAAACATCCATATCATTCCACCATCGTTGCAAATTTCCTTCCTTGTCAAACAGTCGACCTTTGTCATCAAAACCATGCGTAATTTCATGGCCAATGACAACACCAATGCCACCGAAATTCAAAGCACGTGGAAAATGTTGATGGTAAAATGGCGGCTGCAGAATTCCTGCTGGAAAAACTAAAACACTACATATTAGAACTAATTTCACTGGTAAAATATAGCACTTCAAATCTTGTTTAATCATACAGCAAACAAATATAACGTTAGAACTAATTTGGTGGTACAATGTAGCATTTCTAATCTTATTTTATTATATAAAGAAAAAAAGCAAAATGTCTTATTCTGCTTAAAACATATATGCAAGTATATGAAAGGTAATTATGTACTTATTTCATTTTTATTTCGGCTGTAATATGCATTCACAACTGCTGGTGCTGTATACCATTTCCTTTTGTCCACACTGTGATTCAAACGGGCTTGTTCCGTTCTTGTCAGATGCTTAACAAAGAAAATAACATTAGTTTTTGTTCATTTGCGTTGTCATATTTTGTAATGTATATGGCTTACTGATTATATTACTTCTCTATAGTAGTAATAATGTGTTGTGAATTAGTACTTTACACAATACGGAAAACTTACTTGTAAAATACTTAATGTATTTTCAAAATACGTGTCTGGATGTATGACTATATCCGAATATCTCTCCGATAGTTCTGTCGTATTCAGAATAAAGTCTGGATATCCGATTCTCAGTTTCATAGCATCAACTTTCATTCTTGCCAAGTTCCTTGTATCTGAATTCAGCCAACTGATTTGGGAAATGATGTCACGAAAAGATTTTTGTATTTCTGTTGTCATGAACAGTGTCTGTAAAAATATTTCAGCGTCATTATAGTAGCTGTATAGAGTAACCAATGTCTATCCATGACGATGTACAGTTCTTACATCATTTTTGCTAAATTCATCGAAATATTTCCGTACAAATAAACTACCAACAGCCATTCCCATATTCGAATTGACTTGAGTTACACAGTTCTGCCAACGGGGTGGTGATTTTTCTCTGCCGTATAATACAAGATAGAATCTATAATACAATAACATTTTAACAAAGACGACACAATAATTAATATTTAAATATACTTACTTCTCCTTTGAAGTTAAGAATAAATCATCGAGATTATTGATTCTATGTCTGACAAATCTCCATAGTAAATAATTGGCTAGTGTTCTAGAAATTAAAAGTAGTTTATAATACAGTATTCCAACAGGCACTGCATATTTCAGTGTATCTAGTATTTTTCACAGATTAATTTAGTTGATGAAATTTGTGTTTGTAGTTTTAAATTAAAAAAAAAGTTGTATTAATATTTTTATTCACCTTGATGGTGTAACTTTAACCAGTTCTGATAAACGTTGCATATATTCCATAGCATAACATACAACTTGTAAATTATCTGTTACTTCTCTGTTCAGAACTGTAGTGAAATATTTTTTCCAAGTAATTTGAGGAATTATACACTGTAATTCCTTGAATGTAAGCCTCTGATATAGATCTGTGACATTTCTTCTTTTTTCTGAAGGTGTTATAATCTGTGCAAACAAAGTATAGCCGTCAAGAAAAATAACGAGCATATTTTTCTAATATTTTATACTTTCGCTAAATCTATTTCAAAATTAATAATATCTTCCACATCGGCTTTTGAAGTATTTTTCGTGGCACCAAGGAGTGTTGTAACAGATATCATAAATGACTTGTAGGCTTCTAGATAATGGCTATTAGCAGGATCTAGATAATAGTCTCTAGATGGAAGACCCAATGTAGTCTGATCCAACTAAAAATGATTTACATATGTATATACTGGTATGACACATAATATCATCCTATGTGTATTTGAAAATTAGTTATATGATAATTTCTGTTTGTAGTATTTACTATTCTTCTGTTCTACGCATATTGCATGAATAATAATGTAAGTATTAAATATATATAATCAAGAACCTGAAGCTAAACCTGAATTGTAACTGAAAAAACTTAATTTTCTTTGAAATTGAAATAAAATATTTCATACTTGCACGATATACTCCTTAGAATTTTGAATATCGGATCCAACCCATTCAGATATAAGAATATCATTATTATATAACCGTAGTTTCGCTACTAACATCAACCAATCAAAATTAGTTGAATTCCACTGCGGATTTATGATTGGCCAGCCACCTAGTTTTTCTAACAAGTCCAACAACGGCTTATGACCGCGTTGTTGCACATTGCCTACAACATATAAATAATAACTACTCTGAAATAAGACCGTTGAATTGTTGGTATTCCAGAATACTAACTGATATTCATACATGATTTATAAAACCTCTTCGCTTTGGAGAGAGCATCATTCTGTACATTGTCAGCTACGTCTTCCGTGTTAGATGTTTCGTTCATGTCTTTATTTGGTTCCTGAAATATAAATAACACTTATTTCTAAATATAATTCAATCAAAGAACTAGACAATCATTTCAGCAAAATTTTATTCATGTTTACTGGTATTATTGTATTTAGTATTTATTGAATATTAAGGGATGCAAATGTATCTATTGTCGTTTTTTCCACTGGTTCATCTACAAGTATGTTTTGCGGAGGTACCTCATCATGACTGCTCTCTTCTTCTTCCAATAAGTTCTTCAAAACATAATCTAACCTTTCGCGCAGAACTTCGAAGGTATCGTATGCTGATTTGTCCAGTGGTATAGGATTGTACTTATCCCAGTTTCCACACGAATACTGATAAAAGTCTTGACAAGGATCCGCTGTTGTATCCATATAACGTAACATAAGACTAGCTATAATTGAAAATAATTATATTAATTAATTTTCATTTAACAAACGTAATAACTGAATTAACCTTGTGATCTTCTGATCATTTCAATTGTTGATTTATTTCGTACATTAACATGTTCAAACATGGAAGAATATTTATTGTCTGTTGCTAAATTATTTTCGGTAATATTTGTAAACACCTAAACATGTAAATAGAGATTTTAGAAATTGTTAACTTATTAATATCTGATGTAAAATTACATAGTAAATATTAATATATATATATAATCAGAAATATGAAAAGCATTATGCCATGCATGCAAATATTTATACTTTGAAATACATGTACTTACGGGTAGATCATTTGAAACAATATTTGTGTCATTAAATGGTATTTTCGGTTCTTGCTTCTTCACATTCTGAAATATTAAATGTCAGAAAAAATAATAATTACACACAGTTTGTGTACTAAAAATAATTATATATCTAGAAGTCTAGCTGCAATTCAAACGAAATTAAATATGAAGTTTAAATTTTAATGAATCTTTGA
>JAGJTL010000060.1:299476-312141 GCA_022063505.1 Calosoma granatense | reverse complement strand
CTTGTAGTGTAAAATAATTCGTAAATTATTTACTATATGATGGTTTATTTAATAATGTGACAGATTAATTAACATGTACATATAATATTTTCATACAAGTATATTTGTTGCGGAGAATTATTATGAAATTATCACAGAAAATAAAGTAATAAGAATCCTGGAAATATTCGATAATCTGGATATTTCCTTTCCGATGGAAATGTACAACGTATGTGCTATGAGGTACGGTCCGATTCAGAAAGAGACCGCTATAATATCGATGTGTATGTGTAAGAAAGAGACGGATGATCAGGTGGGCAGGTTTACAGAGATGTGACTGTCGTGTAAGCACAGGATGAATTTCGAATGATTAATTTGTGCTGGTAAGCGGATTTGTGGCTTTGCTGGCTTGAAGCCCGAATGAGGGGATTCCCAAGGGGTCACGGAAAGGGTCCATGAGCGCAAAGGACGTGGCATATTACAAAGGGTACAGGGGCAGGGACCATGAGGTATGAAGGGATGGGTGCTCTTTATGCCGTACATTGGTTTCAAAGTTATACCGACAGCGGGGGAGGGTACACGTGTCATACACTATTTGTATATTATACATGTGTGTAGATCAGTACAGAGTAGAACATTTGACACGATATTATTTACCATATACCACGCACACGTGCATAACCATGTATTTACCAGTATAGGTAGTATTTCATTTAGTCAAATAAGAAAATTCAATAATAATTGTACATTCTTTCATTAGTGAATAATAACAACAGTATACATATTTTTATTCATTAATTTTCCATTAAAAATATATTTATCGAAACTGAATTTGAACAGATTCGAACCGGTACAAGAACTAACAAGGTTTTTTTTGCTCTGAATTGAATATGAAATAAAAAATCAAAACTATAAATCAGATAGAATTAATTACTACAATTTTTACTGTAAAATATACAATTAAATTCCATATAACAGTACAGTGAATATGTAAGTAGAAATTCGAGTGGCTGTTTAGAATTGTATATTCAGTTGACCATAATTTCACGTGCTGTATGTATGTATATGTGTGTGTTTATTTGTCAGAACATGTTAATTATTGTTGTACGTCCTAATCTGAGTGAACAACATCCCTTTCATCAGTTGGAAGCTGCTGATGGTATTGTAATGTATGTCAAAAATATTGACATTCGCTCAATTGGTTCTGGACAATGGAAAAGGCTTATGCGCTGTGGTCCTGCGGCGCATTCATTGTATGCCCCAAGTGGTCTTCTATATCTTAACTGAATCTATAGATAAACCACTGGTCAGTCGAGTTTGAACATGATGTGTACGAGTACACGGAAAAATATCACTCGTTTTAACAGCCACTTGAGATTGTTGCTTTTAGCGAACACACATTTAACACTGTTAACAATCAGTTATGCTGTTTCAGACTTGTAACTATAGTTAAAGACTTCAGCAAAATCAACCAGAGATGCTGAACAATATCACGAACAAAGCTATGTTGCCATTTACGTTCTAGATTATCTACCTACACTACAAATAAAACCGAAATAACAAGTTTATTTCACTTCGATATATAAAATACAGTTTATTCTTATATAACAACTTTAATTCTTAACTATTCACGAAAAACAAATTTATCATTATTATTAAAAAAAATTATTATTTGAAAATAAAATATTATTGTTCATTCGCTATAAAGTATCTTGAGAAAGCAATATAAACAAATTGTGTATATATTTAACAACATAATAAACTATAAAGTTAGGATTATAAAACTTTGTTATTACAGAATATATTATTAGAACAATATTAGTACATTATGTTTTGACAGTAAATTGTTTTATCACTTATGACGCAAATAGCTTTTGAAAATGTTAAAGTGTACCATTATTATGCTATTCTGTAATATTATTTAAATCTATTCCTATTTAAATCTATTTTCGTTACTAAATTAATTTATGTTTTTATTTATGACAGCCACTGTATATCGATATCAAGTTTTCAAAATTAACTGTTATTAGATTTATAAAAAAATGTCGACAATTTTATCAGGAAAACTGTGTTTCTTTGTTGACATGTATCACATTTTCGGCCAGAAATACATCGTTAACAAAAGAAAAAATCATTATGTTTTATGAAAATAAATTCTGTAGTTATTATAGCTTCCGATGTTGAATGAGCTTGTGTATATGTACTGGCGTTACCGTCTCCCCCCCACCCCGCCGTTCATTTAAGGCTGGCAAAAGGGCCGATGAAAGCTGTGTAGCCGAATGCGCGCGTGTGTATGTAAGAACCCGTATGAATGACTCTATAACGACTGTTAATACGGGGCGGGGCACACCGATTCGTTCTGAAATTCCCATTATGTCTCAATATGTTTTTGTAAGTCTAACAATAGCATAATAGGGAAATGCGTGTGTAAATACTACACACGAATAATCACTGTCACATGCTGTGGTTTAGCGGAGTATATTAGATCACAAGTTCTACTAATACTTTGTTATTTTTACAAAAATTTTATTCCATCTAAATTCGTTCAAATATACAACTTTATTTATAATATGAATTAATAGTAATTCTATTCGGAATAACATCTGAAGAAAGAATCGAATACTTCACCAAGAATCCTTGAAGAATTATTTCTATAATAAAATGAACAAAGTCAAAGTGAGCACAATATTTGGAACACTCCAAGTACGAATGTCCCTTGTTAAAACGTTTCTCACAAATGAGATTTTATCTGTGACACCTTTCACTACAGTTTGAATGCTAAATAAATGTACCTACAAACTGACATACAGAATTACGACTAACCGTGAAGGTTCACCATCCAATTCTAAGATACTTGAAGACAATGCGTGCGTCAGAGAGCCTTCAGTTTCAGTGACAAGTTCCTGTTGCAATACAGGTTGTCTCTGGAAATTCTATATCAAATTAAGTTTACAGAACAAATATTATGCGACCATTTTGTGCCAACAGAAAATGATTTAATTAGTTGTATTAAACTGAAATATATAAATCACGGATAAATTGATCATGTGTTCTGTATGCTTTAATAATAAATTAGTAAACAATATAATAATGTATGTATTGTAATTAAACGGTAAACTTGTCAAATTTGTTTTATCAGAATCTATGATAAAATTCAAAAAATGTATATAGAATAACGATGAGCAAGTTAAATATAAAACTTGCAGAATATTCAGCTGTAAATTTATGTTTTAAACCTAGATGTTATACAAGACATATTCATAACAAAATTAGAATGTATTATATTTTGCTTTTATAATAATACTATTACAAATTCTATTTGTCACGTGTTTAGAAATATAATTTTCCATAAATATTCTATATAAAAAGTAGTGTAACATATTAGGTAGGTATGTGATAAAGATCAAGCATATACTAATTTGAAAAACATGTTTTTCAAAACATTATGTATAAATATAGGTACATATTTGAATAATATTTCGGAAGTCCTGTGTCACCGGTAGCAGGACAAATAATATGAAATGTAATATGTACAAGAAATTAGAGATACTTCATGTATTGTATGGTTTACCTGAGAAAGGGCTGTAACCAGGATCGTACTCGGAATTTTTAACGAACCATTACCAGGAAAGTAACAACAAAAATTACAAACACTTCATGTAAATATTAGGTTATTTGCATTTAAACAAAGATTTCTATACGTTGTACTGTCAATATTTTACACTAAACACAAAATAGACAGAATGTAAAAACAGTAGATTGTTAAACACAATTATATTTACTTCATTACCCAAATACCCACAACCAAAATACTTCTCACTTCGTTCTCATTTATTTATTTCACTACTTACAATTCAAAAGCACGATTTGAATTGAAATAATCCATTTATGGGGAGTAAGGGCACTACAATACAATTACAGTAATGCTCCTTCAAGTCTAATGGGTTAAAAAATGTTTGCAAAATACTGAATTGTAACCACAGTATGGCCAGCGGGAGGTCTTTAACTCCTAAGGACCCAGAACCATTCAAGTACCTATTATTACAATTACAATTCAGTGCGGATGTCCACAATATTTCTGTAGCATTTGCTCACAAAGACTTTTAAGCTGCTTGCCACCCTTCGTGTTAGCACCACAGAAGAAATCTAGGTTTTCATTCATAAATATCTATTTAGGGATACAGGATGGGCTTGGCTAGTTAACACATCTCAAATAACTTCCATACAGAATATTAAACCGTACTATAATGACTATATAAACCATTATTAAACTACCTGCTAGTCAAGCGAATCTAAAAATTATGTAAAACTAATCCACGTGAAACAATTACAGAAACACAAAGTGTATAACTGAAGTATATCAAATTATATCTTAATCATTTCAATTTCATTATGTGTATTTCAAAATATAAAGCACAATAGATACTAATGAATTCACACGTAATATCTTATACCTATGTAATTAAAATTTACGTTTTTTTTTATAATATAGTAAACTTTGTCCAATTAATTAACACATTTTAAACTAATTTATAATCATTTTACTTTTTTATGTAGCATTTGTATTAAATATTATTGATTAGAACAAATTGGTATAGATTCAAATTCACTTTTAATATCTACAAAAAAAAAAAAAACTAAACAACAAAATCCGTAAATGTAACAATATTTCAAAGTAATTAACAACTAAAGTATTTCACTGATATGGTTAAAACCAGTTGTTAAAGAATAAAACTGAAAAATATTGAAAAATTTGCTGACTGACATACGTACAAACGTATAGTCTTATAGAAATTAACCCAAATCGCATACTGAGTAACTAGTACTATTCGACAGGCTAAAAAATAAGTAATATTCTAATAAAATTAATTTATATTTAATATTGTCTAGTCTAACATATACACAATATGATATAAACACATAGGTATAGCCACCTAGCGAACGTTTACTGAACATAAGAGCATATGACTTGAGTACGATCGGTATTGATAAACGGTATTTATAAAATAGTTTTTTAAAAAAACATTTAACGGAAACAGCGCAATAAACTTCCTGTCTATAATGCTCGCTATGCTGTCTGTAGCATGTTCTGATTATAAACATTTTTATCATCTCAAAATGACTATTACAACATATGTCCGTATGTGGACGTCTGATCATTCGCTCGTACATTTTTTATTCTGTTAACTCATTGTTCATCCGTTTTGGTGCATTAATTGTTGTAATTTATTTATTTTATTTTACTACACAAATACATTATTATTTATATTGACAAATTGCATACAGAATGATTAAAACAACTGAACATAGCATTTTACGGGTAATTTTTTTAATGTGCGAATATATTTTTCCCAGTGCAATTTAAAGGAAAAGTGTATTTTAATACTTATTAATTAAGGTTAGGTTTCAGAACTATTAATACAATGTATCTATACTATATTTATAATTCTAATATTACAAATATATAAAAATGAAGTATCCATTATTTTTTATATACAAAATATCGGTTGTTTTCTTTACGATTTTCTTATTTTCGATATGATGTCTAATAAACTAATGGAACACTTTTTTCGATATCTTTTACAATGTCCGTTTGTTCGTCCATATTCCTCAGCTTCAGCGTATACAGGAGGCAGTTTCAAATTGAACGATGAAGAAGGTCTAACAAATAATAGTTAACATGAATCACAATTACAAAATACTAAATAATATGACTTACGTTAGAATGATATGAATTAGGTCTCCTAAAATGCCATTATGTTCAAAGGAAGATGAAGCTGCTTCACAAATTGTACGTAGCAGACAATTTTGTCCAGGGAAATCATATCTAACAAAATCAGTTATAATAATTAATGTAAATACATTTATTTCTCTATACTATACTACCTAACATAATGATAAAAAATTACATATTCATATCCTATAACAATATATTTCATCTCAACAAGTTTCAATTTGAAAGTCTAAACACTACAATTTTTTAGAAGCAGAATATAATGATTATTGTAATCTTTTTGAAATCAATGACTGCTATTCACAGGTGAATTCTAAGACCTTAGATTCATGGTTACAAACGAAGATTGAAACTTTAATGTAAAATTTATGTATAAAAGGTTATCGTAGCAATTAAATTCGTATAGGAAATTAATATATAAATTTAAATCACTGCAGTGGCCGCGTACATTTAAACACTCTGTATATATGCAACTCCCATTACGCAAGTGTACGCCTGTAAGACTATCTTTATAATTTAATGCATGTTGTAATTACTACTGTCAGTTTAATAATACAGCACTTTACAACATATTTACTGTACAGAAATATAGAAGTCAGTAATGGTATACGTGAGATGCCAGAAAGTGAATGTGTTAAAACAGTAGTGAAATACTAACGCTTGTAGTTTGGCTTCCATGACTGAATAAACTCTATTACGATCTATTTTCTTATTTGTATGTCTTGCTTCTTCTTCGTCTGTTACAAGCGGTGGAAATTCGACTATTTCACTCTCATTGCCTGGCAGAAGATAATTGGCTTCGAAATTATAAGCAACGAACACGTTTTCATTGGGTACTTCAATCGGTACAGCTAATGCGATGAACAACTATTAACATTAATTTTAAATATAATACATACAACTATTCATATGATCTAGACATATTCATTTGTTCTCTATGAAGAAAATCATTGAAAACATATATTGTACTTGTTTAATTGTATTGAAATATTTTAAGAAAACCTTACATTTATCTTATCTTATACAATAAAAGGGTTTTTAGAATACTTTTTTACAAAATTCACTGACGTCACTGTATATAAAACATAACATGTTGCAAGCTTGTGTATCAAACTTGATTTTGCATTAAAAGCAACAGTATTGAATAGAGAGTATATTGCTTATCTACAATCATATTAAATGATTCATTAAATACTATTCACTTTGATTTAAAATTGATTTTTATAATCCAGTAGTAATATAACTATAAAATAAAAGATATGTTTTTAAATTTAATTTCTTTTTACACATTATGATCAAAATAATTGAATAAATTACTTACCCCCATATTTGATCCGGCAGGAAAATGAAAAGCCCAATTTTTATATTCATAAACTTCAGCACTGGTCATATTGAACACAGCGAAAATTATTAATAATTTCAAGATTCTTTAAGAATAAAGTATACATTAATAATTAATTGTGTAAACTTTATACTTTAATACATTTGCTTGCCTGTTATGTATTGCCATTTCTGATAAATGTTCATATTAATAAATCCATATGTATAACAGAATGTAACTGATTGAGATTTGTTGTCTACACACGCAGTCGATACTAACACTAACAGTAAAACCAGTTAGCACTAATGTTACTTGTACTGCAAGCAATGGTTCTAATAAAACAAGTCAATACATACTTCGCTCTAATATTACATCTTTGTTTAGTTTTCAAATACGTACACGTATAGACACGTTAATAACAAATATAAAAAGCACTTTGAATTCTAAAATGTATAAACACAATGATTTATATTATTTTAATAATACATTTTGAGATACATATATACAATTTTGCTAATATAATTTCCTAATTTAGTTGCTTTTTCAATGTGTAAAAGTGCACTTATAAATGTAATTAATAGTGGTGATGGACATTACATATTTTTGTCCAACTTGATTAACTCATAATTAAATGAAATGCTATTATATCTATCTTAGTAATATTTAACTTAATAATTTATTAATTACTTGATTTTTTATAATTCAATTAGTTCAGTAATTATTGGGAGATAAGCTTTTGTTTTGTCAAAACAAAGGTTAAATCTTCTATACTTTGAGTCACACTTACCACAAGTTAAAATAACTGCTTTATGGAATAAACACAATATATTTTGAAAGTGAAGCTGTCCTTTTTTATGTTCAACTATTACATATATTTTTGTATAAATTGAAATTGAAAAATTTCATATATGTATCGCAAAACAGAAATATATAATTTAGTTTAATATACAGCTCATATTATTAGTAATAAAATAAAATACATGAATAAAGTAACTAGTACTATTTAGTTTCATATTATTTATACGTTGTTAACATCTAATAATGTAATTTAACTAATCATATCTAAAAGACTGAGACTGCAGTTCTTGTAATACTCCGTGCAATTATTCTTGTGTTTACCGTTTATCTCTGCATTGATATATGCAGATGGATAATTTCGTTCTTTTGATGATGATGGCCTAAAACAATAGAAAATGTATATCATACATCAGGAAGTGAAGGTAACAATGTATAATTGTGTACAAATATTTACTGTTTGTTATATAACTTTTGTATGTACGTTAGCTTACCTAAATATTTGGTCGACAGTCAGTTATATGTAACGGACGGCTGACCGAATATTTAGCCACTGTATGTGTGTATGTACAAAAAATCATTTCAAATTTTAGGACTTCTGCTGTTAATTTACGATATTTTAACTAGTTATTCTAACTATTTTACACATGTATAAGAAATAGTTGACTTTAATTTTAATATTAGAATATATTATAGAATAGCTCTTTATAACAAAACTATTGCATAATTGTTATTTAATTGACAGCTTTACTTAATTCCATTCGTATTTAATAGAAATAAATAAGAACTATAACACATTGTAGTACTTACGTGAATATAATATGCATTATATCACCGAGTACGCCATTACGCACAAAACTTGACATGGCAGCTTCGCAAATAGCACGAAACAAACACGATTGTCCTTCATGTCCATACCTGCAATTACGTACGTTAAGATTTAGCAGAGGTAATGTATTATGAAATACGTTCTATGAAAAGTAGTAATACTTACTTGTTCAATTTACCTTCTATTATTTCATAGAATAATGAACGATCAATGGTTGATTTATTTGCAGATCTAGATGCAACATCATCTGTTACCAACGGTGGAAACTCTACATGTGTTGTTTCGTTATCTGGTACTGCATAATTTGCTTCAAAATTATAAGCCACGTATACACTTTTATTCGGTATATCTACGGGCACAGCCAGAGCTGCAAATATCTGCAAACAATTCTTTATATAATTGAATCAAGTAACAATTTTAGGTTAGTTTACATACACCAACGCTTGTACCTCGAGGAAAATGGAATGCCCAGTTTATGTGTTCAAGACAATATGCATTGACAAACATATTTGTCATTAAAACAATATTCCATGTTGGTCTAAAATAATACAAATCGAATAAATCCTTTAGGAAATGTCAAGATGCTGCTGAAAATATATATTATTATATTATTTTTACCTGTTCTTCATGTTGGCCATGTAAAATATAACTAAATTGTAACAGCACTGATTCTCATTATATGCAACAAGTATATTGTGCTAATTTATGTGTAATGAGTGCATACAGGTAAACATAACTGTTAAAAATATGTTTTGCAGACTTAAATGCATATGCAGAAAAATATAAAATGTTCGATATTTTTTTCCTCGTATACATGAATGTAATATTAATTCGCATGTACTAATTCTAGAACAACAATATTTATGCAGTTATAAAAACTGTAAAATGTATGCTCACATATGTTATATGTACAATATACCTTTTATTTTCAAGAGATATTTCATGGTTCTGCTTATATTTATCTAAAAAAAATATGTATACATATAATTGTTGATTTGTTAAGGTAATTCCCCGCTCCACCAAAAGTTTTTCCTGCGGGGCAACGGTTTGGGACGAGGCAGCCAGTGGGCGGGCACAATTTGGTTCTCCCACTACTTAAAACTAAAGCAGGACGTTGCATATTAATACACGTCAGTCATCCAGTGCACGTCGAAGGGTCATGTTCATTTCATTCTTCCATTATCTATAACCTTGAGTCATTATGTTCCAAAAATATTTATGCAAAATATTATTATTATATATTAAAAATAATATCTGCATAGATTCCGATGTGTCAAGAGCTAAAATATCAAATAAAAACGGTAAAATATAGAAATGAACACAAAAAAACATAATGCAATATCAATAAAACTTTTAATTCAATTGTCAAACTTAAATAATGCCTGGCTATTCAAAGGTTAATACAAAATGGAACATAAGAAATACTTAAATATTTCACAAATATATAAACAAGTACAAAAATGATGAATAAAACTTGTAGTATAACTATCTAAAGTATTATTTTTAAAAGATGTCACTTCAAGGTCATCTATATCATACGAATTAACGTATAGGTACATATATTTATTTCTGTCATTTGAATGAGCGCAATTAGGATGGATTATAACACGTTTGTCTTTAAACTGTCCGAACAAAACTACGACAAGTATAACAAAATGATGCTCGTTGTACTCGATACTATTGCAATAAAGTACGTCGATTTTTTAATTCCTATGTTACAAGCTGGCACATGGGCGCATAGCGACAATTTCAAATTTTTGACAGTAAATCCATCATGGCTGACCTCATGTATCCCATATTTCAGAAAAATTTTAAAACATTTTCACTTTTACTAAATAAAATTAGGTTCGTATAAAAGTAGAAAAAAAATTAAATAGGGTTGATGTCTTACAATTTTTTGCCTAGAATGTTTAGAAATTGCTAAAATATACAATATCAACATAAATTTGACAGTTATAGATTATATGCCGCAATAAAAATTAAATAAACAACGCTGCTAATTGAGACAAAGTGGGCGTGGTTAAAATGTTAGCTCGTTCAACGATGACCTTGAAGTGGCATTTAAAAAAAATACTATATATATACAGCTGTGCTATAAATTATGGTTAGCAAAATTTATAATATAGTTTGGTCCGAAACCCGCAGCACGTTACTACATTGTTCGTTGCATTTTACTTAATCAAATTTTCCAGGCAATATATATTGAAATATTAAAATAAATGCAGACTTATTTACAAAATATTCTATACTAAAGAATCTTGTCTATACATACCGGGTGTCCCATGAAACCTGGGACATAGAGAATTAATATGAAAATATAGAAATATTGTGATTACTTCTCACTTTAGAGTAAAATTCGAACCAAACTTTTTTGTTTACACTTTTGCTCTAAATTGTTTTGGTAAGAAGTAATCACAATTTTTCTATATTTACATATTAATTCTCTATTTCACAGGTTTCATATATGTACATATGCTTGATATGTAAAAAAATTAGAATGGAGTAAACGTATGTATATAAATATACTAAAACATATACACATCTAAACAAAATGTGATACTAGAAGACAAATGATGTGATAATATTCAACCTTGCTTATATAAGCAAAATATATTAAAAGTTCCCATAAATACATACAATTCGCAGTACACTAGTGTGCTGCGGGTTACGGACAATACTTCAATTTAAATTTCTAATGGCAGCTTTTTAAGATGAAGTTCAACTAAAATTTCAAATCAAAATCAACAATATCGCAGCAAAATTACGTTGTTTATCTGTTCAGTAACATTCAATGCTTTTTGAGCGATTCGATATTGTTCGTTTTAATCCGAGATTTAAGTTGAAACTTGTTCTAAAAACCCAGCAGAAACATATTTAAATAAATGTTTGACGTACCTAAAATTATTAGTAAAACAACTCTTTACAGTTTGTATCAAGTTGAGTTAAAAATATAACTTAGTATATATTGTGTAAAAAGTAATAATTGATCCCGCGTAATTATATACAAATAAAAATAATACAAAACATATTTATTTATATCTCTGAGAAATTTAATTTATACTATAACCCGTTAATTGTATTTAATACAAATGCTTACATCATAATATTTAAATTATAGTAAAAACTTGACACAATTTTTTTTATCGGCTGTTACATAATTATTAAAATTCTGAATTCAAATTAGCTAAAATGTTTTAATAATAGAAACAAAGAATGATATCTATATTGAATCAAATCAAAACACATGTAGTTGAGAAAAATAAAAATGCATTCGGACATAATTAAACGAAATTTAAACTAAAACACATGTGTTTTCAAAAATAATTTATTCACACGTAATACGATTAACAATTATAACAATTTCTCACTTTTTCTTGTTTAAAGTTCGCTGTTTTTCGGCGTGTGTCACGACCTGTTCACACAGAAGTCCTTTTCTTCGTCTGACTTCATTCATTAATTTTTTAGCTAAGTTATTACTCGTCGTCTCATCGTCATCATCCTCGTCGTCAACATTCGTATAGTCCTCTTCAAATGGACTCTGGTCTATTATCTGTAATAAAGAAATCAAGAACTGTATGAAACATTATAATATGAAGTACAGAACAACGAAATTTTAGCTAAATTCCATCAAATATAAGTTATCTAACTATATATATATATCTTACATAATAATACACATTTGATAGGCACAATTGAAACTACTAAAGCAAAATCAAATTGTACATATAGTACAATATTTGTCCGATTCAATTTAATGCACAGTTTCTTGTGATTTAAATGAGTAATAAATCTGTCATAGTGGTTATATTCATTTCAGAATGGAACATATCTTAACGGATACTGCATTTGCTCAAGTTGCCAACTGTTTACATGCTGGAAATGGTACCGGATATTTAAAGAAGTTTATGACGGCGCCACGATTGGATATTTTCATTTACAACCGGAAATGCGCCGTTACATTCATCAATACAGCACAATGTGCTTTTCAAATTGTACTTATCACTGAT
>JAGJTL010000060.1:254842-269622 GCA_022063505.1 Calosoma granatense | reverse complement strand
AAAGAAATATTTCATAAATAAATTTGTTTTCAAGGAAAAAATGTATCTTACAGAACAAACAAAGAAAAAAGATATTCTTTCTTGTAAACCAAGGAATCCACTACATTTGTTATATATACTGATTTATGAGAAACAAGTAATAATGTGTCCAACATCGTCGTATTATTTCCGCAAAATTAAACTTGAATAATAAAATACGGAATTTACAGTTTACCGTAAAAATTCCGAGCTGAGTTTATGAGATGAAGAAAATGATCCAATTTGTCAGTATGAAATTGCTAACAATTTCTCAGACAACAACATGAAAAATTCTTAATTTTGCAGTCAGAAATAATTGTGGCTCGTTAAAATTATTGTAATGCCTTGTCAGGTCTTTGGACCGACAGGGCACCCACAGTTACCGCTATATCTGATGTTTTTATTTACACATTTCTGTTTTACCATCAAACACTAATGTGAGAACATTTTTGGAGCACAATGATCTTGCGACAAGAAACGTACCATTACTTTTAAATGATTTCAAATTCCAACATCTAGATCCGTAGCAAATGGCAAAACAAATATGAAAAATTCATTATGAGAAACTTCTACAATAATCTCAGCTATAATTTTGTGCACACAATACTCCTGTAAACTAATAATATCTATTATATTTCTAATTAACAATTATTTTAAACTATGTGTATTATGACAAGTGATAAATTAATTTCAGACCAATTACGACTGTTTACCGGTTATAAAATTAACACAATTTACACCTGCCACCACAGTCATAACTTTAATAACCAGTCATTTCGGTTAAAATGTTCTTTGATCAGCTACTGTTATTAACCAGGTATTATTTACTGGTAGATACCGCTGTACAAGGTACTTTAAGCATGTTTTTGATAAGGTTACAAGTCATCGATTAGTAAAAGATAATAGTTTCGAACAACTTCGACAACACATTCGTTAATATTGTCTAATGTTTATCTAATAATCATATAACAATGTTCTGTTTAATAGTTAGATAAATACAATGAGAAAACTGATGTTGTGGGCCCGGTGCGCCTATATACCAACTATGCGCTCCGACACTGGCATGTCTCAGAGCTGAGATAACAGTATGGAGCATATGGGAACACACACATAAGTATGCAGTTCGTAAGTTAGTTAACCTGTGCTCTCTTGTTTGAACTCAGAGTGCCCTTTACCTCTAAGCCAATAGCAGTTCGCCTTATCATGTAAAACGTACATGGAGCATCGCGGAAAGACTAGCATGTATCAGCTTGTTCCTTATCTAGTTGCAAGAGAACAGCGAAAGTGCACTTAACAGTACCGTACATAAAGAAACTGTCGCCAACATTTTTCTTTTTCTTTCAATAAAGTATACAAACTGTATCATTTATCTACTTCAATTCTACTATGACATAAGATCAAGCGAGGAATAATAATAATCATATTATTTATAACAGTTTCATTATGTTCATATAATCTTTCTTGAATATCCCTAATTCTCCTACTGTCAAAATCAAATTACAATATTTTCATACATAGTTGATACTTTAATGTTTATGTATCTCAATTGATCTATATAAATATTCTATTTGCAATTGATCTGAGTAAAATAAATATGTACATTGTGTTAAGTTAGCTAAAAGGAGCATTTGTTTGAAAGTTTCTGTAATACATATTTCACTTTACGACCTCGACTTGGTGTTCGAATCAAGTTCTAGGTTACGGTGAACGTGTTGCAAATGTAAATGGCGAAATGAGTCACGATTGACATGGAGGATAAGGGGACTCGCAATTAATATTGGCGATAACATGAGTTGTACTTGGCAGCTGCTACACTGGGTTTAGGTCGTACACGTATGTCTTGTGTACAAATTCTAGATAAATAGGTTGCTCAAGCTATTATAATACGGTCAGTCGTATGATATGCACGACAATTTTATCTTATCTGATACATTTTCAACCATCACTTGTACAGGGTAGATTTTTTGTAATTATTTTTCACTTACATGTTTCAAGGTAAAATATAACACGGTCTGACTTGTTCGCCGTACCAGTTATTTATAACTTTCATATAACGATGTAAATCAGGGATACACCAACTAACGCCCGCGGACTAATGCGGCCCTGTAATCACTCCTATCCGGTCGTATAAAAACAGACAAAATACACGAACTCTCAACAAATATTTTTCTTTTGCACTTGAGCTAAGTTAGATTTAATTTATTTTTCAATTAAGATCACAAGATTATGAAAAAAAAAGAAGGAAATAATTTGTCTTTTATATTTATACTGAATGAACCTTACCAAACAATAATTATACCTTTGATTTAATTGTTAATATTACTAGTAATTATATCTTGTATAAATTTAAAATATAATAAATAAATGGAAGTGAAGTTTTTATTAATGAATCTAGCGAATTCAACATATGGTAAATCAAGCACTGTCTCTGAACTGTTGTCGAGATACGGCTAATGCATTATCTGCATTGCGATAATAGCTGTGTAAATCACATTTGAATGAAAAATTACAAGTAATTTTCAAGCACTGATTTGATTTGAATTGTATGCTGACAGACATAACGTTGGTATAATATAAGAAGATTACAAAATGATTAATTAACCAGTGCATAACAAACTTATTTGAACAGTTGGAATCTGAAGTATTGAGTAATAAATTGGAAATGTTTACGATTATATCTTGAGAGTTTCTAGTCATTGTAAATTACAGAATCAGTTCAATTCGGAATCCTGTGTAGTACATAACTACAGTAATAGTTCCCATAACGACATAACTGTTTGTCTTCTATAAATAACTTTTATTCTTGACGCCGTTCCGCTTATTTCTAGTATCATTTGCACAAAGAAAAAGTGCAAATAATGATGGGTTTTCTTTTACTGTTCGACATGATCGATGCTTATGGAATAGAACAACAGGAATGCATTCACACTTTTCTCAGTTAATTTGCAATGAAAGGCAATACATCATCTATGCTGTCTACAGCACAATTTACACTTTTACAGCAATCAGACAAAGATAATGTCTTGTCCGATACATTGATGTATAACCAATGTATATACGTTACATACTTATTCTACCGACCGAAATAGTTTTATTTATGAACATATGTTGGTATAAAATAAATATTGCATATTTGAGTATAATGTAAATGTTACAGATTGACTGAGAAGATTAGTTTAACTGTAATGTTTGGCACACATATATGTATGTATTGTTGGTATATAATATAACAATTATTATGTGACTTGCAACTATATCTGCATTTTACCAGATGTAAAACAGACACATATATGCAAGTCACTATATCCGCATGGCAATGCAATGCAATAGATAATTGCACTGCATTGCACAGCGCACAAATATAACGCGGCTCCTTAACAAGCAGCGTACATAAATAAGCTGACCGAGCGATGTAAAGTGAATTAAATCAGTCAGAATATTTCATTATCCGGTATGAATGAGAGCATTGTTGTTCAGGTGCAAGTATCTAATTAAATCTCAATTACTCGATAGTGGTATGGTATGTATGTACTTGTTACTACTACTATTACTATCACTACTAACACTACTGTAAGATACCGTTAATATTTATCGCACGAGTAATTGCTACCGAATCCAGATCATGACGTAAACGCGTACACACTTGCATTTCGTTGTAAATGTAACAACAAAGCGGAGTAGGTGTGTCATGCATGGTGTATACTGTACTATATATATGTAGGTACGTAACACACTAGCTTACAAGAATAATTCAAGCAAGTGTACCTACTACTACCTACAGTGTATGCAAAGTACACTTTTAGCCTGAATACACTGTTATACTTGTTCACACAGTTTTTATTATGTGGATTTATAACTGTAGCAGTATATATGTCACATTGTACCAAAATAACTACAATATAATGAAATTTTGCAAACTTGTTAGGAATTAGAATTAAAAGAAAGTTGTAAATATATAAAAATATACAACATTTTTTTTGTAATATTCATATTTACATCAGAATGAAACCGGTTCGGTGAAACATTAAATATGTGAACGTGTAAAATGTGTTTCTTTTTAATTGTATGTCAGTTTAAAAAGGGAGCAAGTTGTGATTTACTAGATAAAACAAAGAGAACAAACGCATCTCATTATGATTTTTTTATCGCGTCACCATTGTACTTGATCATTTTTCTGCTGTGTAGATTTAGTTATGAGCGAGTGAACTAAGGCAGAACGTAATTTACTTTTTGAGTAAAGCTCGTAATTATTTTTGCTGCAAACTGCAAGGACAAACAACTGAACGTATATAAGACACGCGTGTTCTGCGAATAAAGGATGCTGATCATTTCTCAGAGATTGGAAATAGATTTATTTTGCACGGCCATCACTTGGGGGGACAAAAAACGTATAAACACAAAGTCACGCCATGTCCCCAGCAACTGGGGTAGCAGGTTAGAGCAGTGTTTCTCAACAGGTGGTCCGTATACCCTAAGGGAAATGCGAGATAATTCTCTCTAAGTGTACATGAGTTATGACCTGACTAATATACATTTACTAATTAAACAGTTCAGTTGTACAGATTTATAGAATAATATTAAATTTTATTATAATCCACATTAGATACGATATAATATTTTTTAAAGTCTATAATTATTATAATAATAAACGCATNCATGTTTAAACCGTCCATTCAAACAGATTTACAAACTATAAAATATGAATGATTTGTAAATTAAACGATAAATAGCGTATTTACAGTTATAAGTTATTAAATAATTCAAAAATTACTGTGTCCGATTTTAGTATTTATATCTTCATTAACATAGTTACACACTCGTATACCTACTTACACTCTCAAGCCTGTACTGACATTACTTATATTGAAATGGTCGTACATAACCTACAAATTGAAACATTAATACAACATATCTAATACAAAGAAGATACGTATGAGTGTCACTTAGTAAAACAAACAGATATACAGCCAACAACGTGAATTCATTAAAATCTCAAACTAACACGTTTTATAAATTGTTTTATTTATTCTTGATTTCTTCTTTTCCTTTTCCCAGCTTATAATATAGATTTGATATTAATATACCAATGTAGATGAAAAAATATTATCAAATAATACTGTTATTTAAAAGTGATTTTATGAAACAATATATACAACTTCATACAAGCATCAAGCTGACGTTTAAGAAGAAATATTTAATGACACACCTGTCGCAAAAGTGGTAAAAACAGCGAGAAGAATGTATTCAAGCGCCACAGCAGGTCACAATGCAATAAAAAACGAAACACACGTCATTGCATGTTCATTTAGTCATATTGCGTTCACAACAGTTTATAAAGGCACGCAATGAAAATGCATGCCAGCACTGTGAACTGAAACATTAATGTTATATAGGAGAGAAAAGGAACTGCACGTATTAGTTGAATGCAAAACAAAAATACTGTACCGGATCAGTAGAAAGTAACACACGGAGATAAACTGAAGAGACAGATGGGAACAGATGCACATGTATGAAACTGTTGCTGTTACAGAATAATAAATATATTATATTTCATGACATTTGCACATATGTATGTAGAGGCAAACCTTCTGGAATAACGTTCCGCCACTGTGTTCTTGGTAAACAAATGCTTTCATTCGTGTGTGCACTGGTCGAAGTACTAAGTAAAGCAAGTGCTTGCTTGCTTGCTTACTTAACTCGTCTCGCGTTGTGGAACATGGTAATATACAAGTATGCGTACCTTCAGGTGCCCGTTCAATTGCTCTACATCAACAATTACTTTTCTGCACCGGCTGCATTCGAACAAATTTAACACAACGTATTCTTTACTAAGCATAAATAAAAACAAATATAATTTAAACTTTCATATAATTCAGCCGAGTGTAATTGTAAATGTTGACAATCGAGAATATATAGACTTTATTGTGAAAATAAGATAAAATGGTAGGAAAAGTAGGATTTCAGTTAGTTGGACGGATATCGTAACCTATACCCACGAGCGTCAATGCTAAGGGCTCTGTGTTTGTGTTAAATATACACTTATATTTCAACTGATACAGGAACACGCCTCCACTAATGTCAATTATAATAGAATGTACGGTATTTTTCAATTATTATTCTACTTTATCCGATATTTCTGTGATTGGTATAAGACTGCTATATCTGTACTGTATCGGCCTTTGACATTACCCCACCCGGAGCGTAATGTAAACTTCACACGTAACGGTCAGTACAGTGTAAAGGCCGAGCACAAGGTCAGAATCAGCTGAGTGAACTCTTGACTGTATGCTTATGATACATTTCTCAAGCACGATTTATTTATATCATTTTCTTCACATCTACATTTGTAAGTGTACAATATATAATACTGAAACGAAAAAACACTGTTCATTTTGGATTATACTTGCTGGTGTTATAGTTAGTTATTTAAAGGACTAATATTTCTTCAATAAATGATACAATAATCAAATGTTTATGAAATAAATCCGTGATACACAGTGGATTTAGAATCGAAGACACCTGCGAAGCGTAACAGTGTGAGTGAACGGTGATTCGACAGATATGTAGC
Source organism: Calosoma granatense (assembly GCA_022063505.1). NCBI lineage: Eukaryota > Metazoa > Arthropoda > Insecta > Coleoptera > Carabidae > Calosoma > Calosoma granatense. The sequence continues at coordinate 263,036 of JAGJTL010000060.1, read as the reverse complement.
TGAATATCGAACATACGTCGCCCGTCATCGAGCAACGAGGTAATTGTTTTCTTATTAGTTTTATCCGAACGGAATCGGATATGCGATAGCACGTGACCCTATAAGATTAATCACCCGGCTTACTGTCACACTTCTTCCTGCTGTTATAATTACTTATAAATAAGTAACCGATCTGTGACGAAATCAGAAAGCAAAACATCCACACAGATGAACAGATCAAACAGTGTCATTTCATCGCAATCTCTTCCATGCTACAAAACCATAATAGCAATCTTACATAGAGTACTTGCTATATGGTGTTATGAAGCCAAATACTTGCTTCGTCATAGTCAATTAACACGCCTGTCTGTCTTCAGATAAAATAATTACAAAATATATTCAAACAAAAGTTAAGCATGAAGATATATAGAAAATAATTATTTTCATATTATTATCAATATTCAAACAATAATAAAAAAACAATGCGTAACAGGTTAACTACTTTAAACAAGAATGGATGTATGAACAATTCTAGTGATAATATAAAAACATGATTTAATTAACTCCAGAGATAACATGATGTAAAAAATTAACTTTTTCTTTTTTGTGATGATGATGACAAGATTGCAATGGATCTTGAAACATCTGCCGTATGCTTTGGTCGCAGATGACTGATTATGGAGAAAGGGTCTGTGAATCATTAATCGTGTATCTATGTGAATACTAGAACACGTCATTATTCCCTTCATTCATGTGTTTACCTGTGTTTTGTCAACTGTTTGTAGGTCAGTGACCGATGTGTTTGACATAATTTGCAACTTTGATTCCGTTAGATTAGTACTGAATGTTGTTGCAAGAGAATTGTGCCTGCAGCTTTCAATGCACAAAACTATTTGTCCTGTTGCAATAACGATTTATTTATAACCCATACGATAAATATACTATATTTCTTTCATGCAATATTCATTTCGCTTTGTTTCATCAAATTAAAAATTAAATCATTGAAATTCTTCAAAATGTACCATAATTATTTCTTCCTTACTGGCAATGACCCAGCTGGATGATTTGGTGATTGCTTTCAAATAAAAAAAATCAATTAACATACTGAATCTGTACAAAAAATTGATAAAACATTAATTACAGTTAGGTTTAATTTTCATTTTTACTAAAGCCTCTTGTTATTCGTTTTTTGTTGTAAATTTTTCAAGAAATAAACAAAATCTTATGATAGAAATATTTTTTCCGACTTCAGTGTTCTAGAACAGTGAATAATGGTTTGAACCTGTATAAATGAAAATGATTCTAGTATCGCTCATATCTATGTACATGTATGTATTTTTAGTTGAGACAAAGCATGTTGTCCATTACATGCACAATACAGTGAAAAAAACTCAATTATCTGGCAATAGCAATAGGCTTTGTTGCTAACATTAACATCAGAGCTAAATTTAGAACAGATTTTATGGGGCGGAGTGCTGATAGCAAATTGCTACAGTAACAGAACATTAGGTGCACGCATGCTAGTCGGGTCGTATTATCCATGTTCTACATGCATATAGAATTTTATAACTCCTTTAGGATATTTGTTCATGAATGCGGAAATATAATACAAGAATATGCAGCAAATATCTACAAGTACAAGAAAAACATGTAAGTTTATTTTTGATTTGTGACAAAACAATTTAACATAAATATTTTTCTTTAAAAATATTCATGCAGTATGCAACTGATGGATTCAGAGAACATACTATACTAGTCCAGGAAAATCATCGTTATATTTGAGTAACTTTCTGTCAGTATTTAACTACCCATTAAACAGCAAAAGTAAACTACAACGTTAGACGTTTGAACAGCATCCAAGTATTTTATTTTATTTTTCTACTGCAAATATACAACCATAACGAACGAGATGTTACAGGCTTAGTTTAAAATTCAACACGTCAGGTTAGTTGTACGTAACATGCATAAAGTACGTATGTACGTAATTAATCACGATTTCATAGTTTCACAAAGCATTTGGCGAAGCACGAAGTAGTCTATTAAATTCTGTAGACTTACGTTGGAAACGTATTATTTTGTACGTTGTACCAACCGTCGCATTTATAAAACAAAAAGTACTAGACAAAATTACAACTAGAAATTATTACACGCCAGTTTTGCGTTGGAGAAACCGCAAAACTGTTACAGGAATTCCGACGAACGGCAACAAAATGGCTAAAAAGGCAACGCACGATTCCGGTGGTACAAATTGCATTCTAACACAGAAATACAATCACTGACACAATAGCCAATTAACAAATCAAGTACTGATCTGTTCAAGCACGAGTTTTCTTAATTTAAATTAATATTATACTATGTAACGTACTTGTAAAAACTTGTAACATGTAACAATTTTAACTAGTCTTATTATTTAATGTCCAAAGCACGCATTTATTTTTGAAATGGCTAAAGAAATATATTTTACTATAAAATTTTGCAAAACTCGTAATTGTTTTCTTCAGTAAACAAAATATAACACAAACAATTTTTACAGAAAATAAATGAGTCTTCCATAAAATGCAATGATTCGAAAACGTGAATGTTCTGAAGCATGGATAAAGATATTTTTCTACAATTTCACAGTAAATAACTAGAGTTAAATTATATTCATTCATTTGCACATACAATAAGCAAAAAGGACTAGAACCGTTCTGTTTGTACACCGGAACATATTGACAGAAAATACTATCGTTTAACGATCAATTCCATGGTCAACTCATTAAAAAAACAAGCAGATAGGCAATGAAAAAAGGTTCGAAAGAAATTTACTACAAAACCTAGAAATAGAAGTATTCTTATGTTGGTAGATTTTTTAATTCTCGAGAATCTGATCTGATATTCAACTAATTATGACCGTAACATGACCTATTTGGAATGTACACCCATTTCTATCAGAAATATCTTACCATAATTTATGGAGATTATTAACTTCATGTAATATTGATAATAAATATTTTAGTTAATAAGAGTAAGAGCTTAAAAATGATCTTAGGTTGATTGTAAATTTAAAAATGTACGTTTTATTTTATTCTTAAACTTCCACTTCTGGTCTGGAAGCATCATCAGAAACTAAAAAGATTTCTGAAATAGGCTACAATTTAACAAATTTGTGCAATAAATATTTGACAGTTGTTTAACTGTTTGCAATATATTCAAAAAATATAATAATAAGTGACATATATTTTGTGTTTTGAGAATCAACCTGTAAATTTATTTTCAAGTATTTTGTAATATTCTAAAAGTAAAAAAATGACTTAAGTTCAGTAAAATATCAACATACATCTAATTAGTATAGAATAACAAATTATGTTATCGTTTTTTACGCGCAATACATGTTACTAATTACATGTCTAAAAACATATATTTAATAGCCAGGAAATTTAATAGAATATTAAACTATTCACATTACATTAAAAATAAACAAGAAGTTTTTATGAAATGAAAATAAAACATAAGCACATGATTAAATTGATAATAAAATTCACTTCAAACAATTTAAACAGCATTTAAGCAGCAATGATTTAAATAGTTACTACGTGCACGCGATGATTTTTAACACTGGGAATATGCGTGTTCTGAGTTTTGGTAGTACTGCGATGTGAACAAGTCACAGCTAGATCCGAATGTTAATAAGTTTAGAACTAGTACATGCATGTCAAGAATAGCATCAGTCGCTTGTATTTCCTTACACAAATATGTCACATATTCATGTATTACCTATAAATACCTGACGAGTTCTGACACGTTTTTTGTAATTTTAAATATATCATAAATTATACTATATTGTTATTTGGTAGTTAAAATAATGTACGCAATACTAAATATATATATATAATACATAATCAATATGATTCACATGCTAGACGCAGTTAGTTATTACAATACATTATTAATTAATTAATACATTTTCTCGTAATTAAAATAGTTAACGTGCATTTCTATGGTTTAAAATACATTTATGCAAAAAAAAATTAATAACATCGCTTGGCAAACTAAACATGAACCAGTTCTCATTCTTGTATGTTTATTTTTTCTGTTACATTCATAAGCATTTTCACATTTCTTAATACAGTCTCACGCTTGCAAACAATAAATAGTACTGTCTCATCTGCTTCATAGTGAAGTACCGTAAAATTATGAATGATAAATTGTTTTTTAACTATAGGTACAAGTGTATACAAGTAAAATATAACGAGCTACGTAATGAACAATGAATAAAAGTTCTCGGCTAGTTTATGAGCTGCAAAACCTAGACCTAGACCATACACGCTTAGTCATAAAATACTAATGGTTATGTCGGAAGTACTATATCAAAGTGAGTCATAAACAATATTTCACTATAATGGTAATGAGAGTGTCTCATATCTGTATGGGTAAATATGTAAGTAATTTTCACTTTTACTTTATCACTATTGTTATTCCAATAAATCATTATCTGCGACGCTGAGCGGATAATAGAACTTGACAATAAATTTTCTAACCTATAAAATGCATATTCGTGGTTAGCGTACATATAATTTGCACAGATAATAAAGCAGAGCAATGTATTTACTAACCTATGACATTTGTACGTTCTCCAGGCATATAATTTTACATTAGGATGACCTCGTATTCATGTTTAAATTATTGCTATACTTAATTTCTATCTTTTATACTTTCAAACTGACAAGTAAACAAAATTATGTTGAATAAATTGACAAGGAAATTGATAATCATATGATTTACAAGAGGTTCGATAACAAGTATTTTCTTTTAAGTTATTGTGTTATAATCTGTATGTATAACTTATTCAATATGCAGATTGATGTTCCACGTTAAAATGGTTGACTACGATCAGTATTTATGATATGTAGTTTGCCAAGCAAGTCATCGAAAAAATATTATTTTACAATTGTAATTGCATAAAACTGTCGTACAATCTTTCAGTGATCTATGCCAACCTGAATAGGATCCATGTGCTAGTGTATTTTAAGGAAATTTTTAACCCTAATATCATATTAGTAAGACTAGAAATTTTATTTTTATGAATGTGCGCGCATGGAACACGAGTGGCAGATTCTTGATATCAGAATCAAAGAAAATTTTGAAAGTAAAGTTCTTTATTACTGGATCCAAAAGGGTCCAAATTTGGTATATAAGGTAAATCGAGCATTCTCTCTTCAAAAATGCAGTAAAAATTTTTCTAACGGCAACCGTTCGCGAGATATAGGCATTTAGTATTTTTAAAGGATGATAAATCTGAAATTAACAACCAGTGACAAATATTTACGGTGCTACTGAGAACTAAAGACTTAAACTGAGTATCATGAAATACTAATCGAAGGCAACTGTATGTTTTTGAAATATACAGTACGAAATTCTCAGGGTAAAATCATATTTTTACGCAAATTATCAACATCCTCCGCTTATAAGTGATATGAAATTACCAGACGAAATGAAGTATAATAATAATTCTCATTTAAATGGTCGAAGGACATGAAATCTTGTAAAAGAACAATTTCAAAACGGGTTACAATTTATAGTGCACAGATAATGAACTCGTAATTCAAATGTATCACGACAAGAATAACTAAACTACACGGATGTTACCAGAATGTAATCAAACACAAATTCCAGTAAGAATAATACGATTACATGATTCAATCATTTGTTCTCAGTTCTATTAATCATTTAATTAATACAAACTGTAATGTCCACCATTTATTTTGGGAAGGAATTAGAAATAAATGGATTCTGTTTAATTTGTAGAGTTAAGTGGTTTATCTTGTTCAGGATGTTAGTGAATTCCAAAGAATCTACATAGATGCATAGAAGAATTAGCATATGTATGTAACATCTGTTTGAACATGTTCCAACTACATCTATCCATGTGTTTAATTATAGTAATTTTATCGGTACTGTGTAAGCAAGTATGCATATTATTCTTTATTTCGCGCAAACAAGTGAAAATTGACGTTTGAAGTTGCCGTTAGAAAGATATTAGTTCCTTTCGTACACACATATCAGTTAAGCATGCTTATTTTAAATATCCTTATGTCATTAACGGCAGATGTGACTTTAAGCTATAGAAGATATATAGTAAGTTACAGTGAACGTATATATACATACATATATACCGGATTATCAGGCTTGAATAATTTTATATTTCACGTTCTTAGCTATCATCAGTGTCAACTATAATAACTATCATAGTACAGCTGCACTTGAAATCTCATTTATGCACCTATATACAGCTTTATTTCGTTTAGTTTATACGATAAAGGAAGATCGGATGAACAGTTAAATCACATACATTATGTGATGTGCCGCTAGAAATATTATGGGGTATATGATACAACTTTCAGACTCCTTACTATTACTTGCGCTCACATATTTAATTCTATATATTTATAAACCATAATGCAAATAAAACCAACTAAATTCTCTAAAAAGGCATATTGCATTACCATAGTCATTTACATACATACATTAAACAAACAAATATATTGTGCGTTACCACGGAAATTAGTAGTAAAATCCATATTGTTCATTCTACATGAGTTAAAGAATACTTGTTTCTTATTTGCAAATGAAATATTAGAAATAAATGCCGGCTATAGAATAGAGAAATGTTTGAGGAAGATGTTTAATTGCTCAATAAATAACGAATGTGGTTGGTTTTTGTAAAGATTCAATAGAAGGGCATAAAATAATTTAGAGAAGCAATATTGTTTTATTTATGAGGCTATTTTGCTGGGATTGCATGTAGAGACAGAGACAGAGACCGAGTAAGGATCATAGTGTATAGTGTGTTGTGTATCAGTTTGGATACGAGTGTAGACTCGTGCAGACCGGCCATTAAATTACAGGCCTCGTGCAACTATCTGTACTGAACATAAAACCCAGTGCAAGTCACGAGTGTGCGTTTTAAATGGCGCGAGTGGTAGCCCGTACACTTGCCTCCTGGGACACACAATTACACAGCGTCATTTTCCGCACAAAGAGATGCAGTCAGGGTGAGAATTCAGTTTTAGTTACAATCAACTCGCTCATTTCATATCACAAATTATGTGCACAAATTCAAGGTTAATATGTGCAAGTAACTCTAGCATGTTTTTATTGTATTATTTACTTAATATAATAATATTCTTAAACAACATTATCAAACATCAGATTATAATCACGTTAATATCTTGCGGTAGCTAATTCTAGCGATGAACGTTCACTGATTATTCATTTTAAATTACAACCAGTTAATTGAAATGCTAATAACAATTATATGTCCAACATTATAATCCAGAAACGATTTGCAAATTTCGCATACAACTTTTTACTTAGAAAATTTTTCTAAGTAATTGCTGTAAAAGGAATTATTTGCAATAGTAATTTGCATTAGATAGTAGATTGAATTGACTGACACTTCAATTGTTTACTTTGAATTTCGTTTGACATATAAGTACTCAACATTCATACACGCTATGGAGAAAGTCATATGACAATATCAACATTTTTTCAAACTGCAGTTAACAGTTTTCTGAGAAAGCGTATATTTTTAATAAAGAATAATATACGGTAATATTACTCATCGAGCGTAAGGACATTTATATTAATATTTTTTATCAAATATACAGTTTTATTCAACATCCTGCTATAAAATGTTTCTAGCAGAAGTTTATTATTTTATACGTTTTATTTCAAGTTAGTACATTCATACGATGGGGTAGAAAATTATCCTAGCTTTTTATGTTGGTAGGATGACAGTTAATTACCGAAGAGAAAAGGAAATTCCACAGGTAATTGTCTTTGTCAGTTGTAGAGGGAGCTTTACTCTTCATTAACCTGGACGTTCTCAAGGTGAATGTAATGAACAAAATTTTTATTTTCACTCTTCTACGTTAATTGTAAGGTTCAAGGTTTCTGTAACGTACACGCTTGTTCCGTACCAGATATATAATTTTCGTGGTAAATCTGTTAAGGATCTTACATTGTGTACTCTGTTACGGGAAAAATGCGCTATTTCTACATGCATTAACTGGAAAATGATTAGCATAAAATCGCATAATAGAATAAATCGTTTAATATGAAACATCCGAGCGATTGAGTAAGCAATTTTAAGATTTACAGGATTTGTCCAATTTAGTTTTATTGCAAAGTTCAACTTCAATTAACTTAAAAAATTGTTAGAAAATAAATGTGT
>JAGJTL010000060.1:226486-254763 GCA_022063505.1 Calosoma granatense | reverse complement strand
ATTTTGACTAACTTTCATTATCAACTTTTCAATTTCAGACTGACACGTCTGAGAAATAAGAAATTCTTTTTTTATTCGAATGTAATTAGTTGAAAAAATGCTACACATTTCAGGAAAAAGTATATTTCATATTATTTGTATACTAGCGACAAGAAGTGCAAAACATAATTAAATCATCAGAAGTCATTACTCGATACTAGTTGGATGTCTAACGCGTTCCATACAAATTGCACTGTAATTAACCACGTACAAAACATCAAAGCAGAAGTCATTCATCACGAATCCGTAAATGAAGCATCACTCCCACTTCTGATTGGTTTACATTCGTTCACAACTAAATCACCCGCTCATACAATGCATAGGTCATATTTACTAACAACTAAACTATGCATTGTCACTTATATTCACCAATATAGAATATATGATAAAAAGTAAAGCATATATTTTGATATTCTCAAAATAATTAAGCAAATCAGTACAGATAAAATGAAGATATCTGAATGGAAAATGCTTTTAACATTTAATGAAAAATTATTGTAATTATATCTCGAAATAATCAATTGTACTGTGATTCGCTGGTCAATTTTCAAAATAGCCCAAAAAACAATTTTATTATGGAAATTACAATTTCAATAATATAGGTATTAAGACTAGATTGTAAGAAAGTATAAAATATAAGCGTTGCAAATTGTTCTGAAGTGAAATAACAATATTAACTGTGTATACTTAGGTTGAATTTAATCTCAACTTGAATATAATAGCGTTTATGTTCGCATAGCACAACGAACTCGGACACCCCTCCGCAAATGATCTATTCGCTTTGTCCAAGTCAGACAAGAGACTTAGTGTATATAGATGTGTGTGTGGGTAAAGGTATATAAATCTTATTATGAAAATACGTCAGATATGAAAGCGCTACACCATCAACAGTCGACAAATAACTTCCGTCTCATCCAACGGTACAGCCATAACTTAATTACAGTCACAAAGAACGGACATCACCTAGAGCCCGTGTCCGGGAGACTAGCTGTTGTGATCGTGAACAGACCATTACTAGGCAACGGTGACGCGTACTACATATACCTATATATTCACTATACACTGACATGTCCATTTTTACTTTGCTACCGTTGGCAACATTGTTCGCTGATAATTAATATAGATTGAAATGCACTACATTATAAATGTTACCAACTTGCAGAACAACACAATATGGATGCCTCTATTTACATGGGGGGGGGGGAGGTTGACTAAATTAAATCATATTCAGATCTCAGTATTACATAAGATATTTAAGTTAAATAAAAATAGGGCATGATTACAATTTGTTTTCTTAAATAATATATTTAGCAGGTTTATTCCTGAACACAAAAAAATCCTATAATATTTGATATCTAGTTATTATAATCAAAATAAATTTATAATGATGCGAATTAATCTATAAAAACCGTAGCTGGCAATCTGTAGCAAAACAGCTGTATATAAATAAGTTGAAATTGTTTGACTAAATGCAGCATCATCGCTCATCAAGTAAAACAGCGTATGAAATTTGTATAGATAGAAAAAAAGAAATATGTATATAGAATAATAAAAAGCTCTAAAGGATACTATTATCTCACGCCAATTATAAAATGATGAATGACATTCTTAATACATCTTAGCATTCAAATAAAACGAATCTATAGGACAATAAGATTTAAAGTGATACTGAACGTGAGTAACATGAAATATTAATGTACTGTTACTAAGTAATAACGAATAGCGTATGATATTACCGTTTGCGAATCATGAATAATGAAATTCCGCTCAACATATTTATGTTATCTACTAATGCTATCAATTATTGAGCCATATTAAAAAAAACATTGCTGTGTTTATAGTTAGATGCTCGATAGTTACCTTTGACTATGAAAACAAATCTTGATTTTTTCACTAATTAAATTTGTTCTTTGAAACTTAAATTCAAATACTGACACGTAATACCTAAATACGAAAATTCCGAAAATTTTTCATCCTATGTTAGTTATTTATTATTTAAAATAACGTTATATAAAATAATGATACTAAACATTAACAACAATTATATATAATATAAATGATAAAAGAAATGCTTAAAATATACACATATATTTCATGATTTTCCAAGTTAAATTTAGTGTGGAATTACACATAAGTAATAGACGTAAATTTCAATTGTAAAATTAAATTAAAATTCAAATATTTACACATAAACATTTAATAGAAACATGTACATATAATGTATATCTTTTCAGAATTTACTGCCTTTACCAGCGGGTGCTGGAGCTGCCTTGGTGAAGCCGACAAAGTACCACTACTACCCACACAACCAACACATTTACCTTTTACCCGAATGTGCGATACAACAGGTATGATACTATTTCCATTGTCAATTTTATCCTATTTCTATAACAAGAACAATTTCCTAGACGCATTATAATTGCTGATAACAAAACTATATATAATATGTTACAATATAACCAATTCATTGTAAATTTGCTACGTTTTTTTTTTTTGGTTAGGTGTGCAATGCAGTTTACATAAGACTGAACTGGACTCAGCCACTCTGCGCATGCCCATCAAGATACAGAGATCCCTGTTCGGCTAGTCTAAATTCAGATGACCTTCACACTACTGAACTTATTACGGATCCTTCGGCAAAGGTAAGAAAATCACTTGAATGCTTTTTAGAATTGGATAAATATTCCAATAACACTGTGTGGTACAAGATAAGTTATTGTATAGATGCGTGCGAAATAATCACTGAACAAAGAATGCGCGCGACGTGTAAGCCAGCTTACATTTTGCATGTAACGACAGTTAGTTTTAGTCTTACATCGTTGAGTGAGCAGGTAGGTGTGTGTACCGTATGGTGTATGGTCTAGTATTGCTTGTCTGTGCATAAGATATTATAAAACAGCGAGCAGACCTGGTCTTAGAATATGCCAAGTTCAACACGGCATATACCGTACCGGCCTTGATCTGTTAGGGGCAGAATTGCATATACAATAACAAAATGTATCGGAGCGCACAAACCTGAAACCATTCGTTTTATAGTCTATGTACAAAAATGTACTTGTATTTATGTTTATTTCATCATGAATTGTTCCAAAGTCGAATATAACTCACCGAATAATCATCCAGCAGAGTTGATAAATCTGACTATACTATTTTTAATTTGATTAAAGTATAAAATACTGAATTTGTGTGCAAAGTATTACACATTTAATAGGCGGTGGCGGAGGGGGGGGAGAAGGCGTGGAGAATAGAGATAGTTGCACAGATTGTCTTATGCGAAGACCAGCTCTGATAACGATAGCAAATAAACGTAGACACATAAAGACTTGAAACCATGCAGCTGGCGCCTACTGACTACTGTAATTATTGATACTATCTTCTAGTCTAGTACACGGACATGCTACCAACTGCTGAGCACAACTATGTACATTTTTACATATTGTTTCATTTTGCTCTGGCAATTATACTGAACTCGTCTAACACCTATCAACCGGCATAGCTAACAAGAATATTGTGAATATGTTGTACAGCAATATACTCGTATATTCCATTTGTGATGAGTACATTACATACGAGCAACACAAAAACAGCATTGTTAATGACACAAAATTGCCATTATCCTAACAACGGTAACACGGATTATATAAGTGATGAAAAATTATTAATCCACATTCCCAAAAAACCTCCGAAACAACAATTTCAATCCCTACGATAAAGTAAAAAGTTTATATTCAATATTCATAAGCGCATGTAATTCGGAAAATGATTATAAAATGATGACAATAATCCATGTCACAAAAAACATTGGAACCACAATTTCAACCCGTTATAACTAATAGATAAAAAGTTGATTTTAATTTCTCAGGTGTCAGAATAGGTGAAAGATTTTGCTTTATTGAACAACTTTGAAAGTTTTTAATGACTAGACTTTGCATATAAGGTAAATCGATCATTTTCTTCAAATTCGCTGGTATGATGAGAAGATTTTTTTAACCAAAAATCGTCATTTTTCAAAATTTTCAGGTACCGAAATTCAAAAGCGTCAATAATCTTGATACCGGGACGACAAGTTGCACGTTCTTACATGCACAATGCATATAACCTATATATGTGGTATTGTCCAAATTATTAACATTCTTACTGGTTATTTTATTCACAATACGACAAAATCATCAGCTATTGTCCATTGTCATTTGACTAAATACAAAATGTTATGATTACTATTGTTATTGTGCATATTAATTGGAAAGTCCCGATTATAGACAACTATTGTTTTCGGAAAAAAAACTTTTTGTAGCATTTAGAATAACACTTAAAATGAATATTAATTTGTAAAAAAGAAAAAATAACTATAGATATTCAGTTAAATGTAACAATATTTTAAATAAGTATTTCAGAAATATAAAAATATATAGTTTAGCTACACGCCTATTGTGATGCAACCCACATGACGAAGAAGATTAATACCAAACTCACATACGGGCGCACATTTTATACTACAATAACAATATTGTTTCACTTACTCTCTGGAATGAATAAGTAATTTGTATTAAAACTACTGTTCACAGAGGGCTCTAACTCTTGTTAAAACGTGTGAACCTACAGCAGACATGAGGCTATGCCGAACACCAAGAGACTGGTCCCTTCTTGCTTTGCAAAATATTAGAACAGGAAAATCGCACTATCTAGTTATATGCCGTTGTCCCGACAGCAGTATTTTGGGTAAGTGACATTTATGTATTGTATAATATATATAAGAAGACGCATATAAAATCTTATTAGTTCGTATTATTCCGTAATGGAGTAATGTATATTTGCCTGTCACATTTTTATAATGACTGGAATGTTTGTTTTAGTAGTGTATGTAATGATATAAATATTTCACAGAGGGACCTATGAGTCATGATCAGCCCACATACGCAAGTGTACCGGGTATTCGTGTGTACGGAATGATGTGCGTGAATGATAACCGCCGAGGCAGACCTCTACGTATGGAAAGATCAGCTGCCGAGCAGCCAGCGTTCCCTTGGGACAAAGTGACTGAACTAGCTAACACCGCCGATTGGGACTGAAATTCTAATTTTACATTTCTATTGATAAGTATCAACATACAAATCCGAATCTGTATGGTAGTGAAAAAAAAATATTCAGTACAAAATAAGGATAATAATGACAGATAATTTTTGAAATTGATATAATAGCTAAAAAGCCACCATTTCACTTATCAATGCTGCCAAAACTAAATGTGATAATACTGTATCTTCAGTGAATATCTCTCTACTTAACATAATTAATTTCACGTCTTTAATTAAAATAATTCATAAGATAATTGTACATGCCAATTACGGATTAACGGATTATGGGCCACAATTTTTTATTTATTTATATAATAAATTAGTTTATACTACATAGTATTACATAATTCATAATTTAAGTACCTATGCTTTATTGTTTATATGTATATGATACGAATAAGTCAATTTTCACACTGAATAATCTGTGTAGCAATTAATTAATTAATTAAGAATGTTCCACTGTAACAGTACCGCATTTTAAATAAAATCACTTCCGATTTCGAAATGATTGACTATTTTCCTAATTTTGCTTGTTTCATATGCATCTGTATAATGCATTACTTAAAATGTATTTCAGCTTATAACGATATTAAACGAAGATTAATTGTAAAGCAACAAAACAGAAAAAAGAAGAAAGTAGTTAAGAAACACTCACCCATCATATTGTTGTCAACCATAACATGTGCCGCATACAATGGTTCCATTAATCGGGCTGCTATCGATTTGAATTCTGAATGAAACAAAGATTTAGTTTCGCCTAGGATGTTATAGCTGCTCATAGTTTGTGAATCTTTTGACATATTTAGTTCTTTTATAATGAAAATGACGTTTTTGATTGGTTCTCCACAGACAGGTCCTGCGCGTATGGCTAATCTGAATGCGTGTACTATACGGTTATGGATTAATGACAAAGCATCGTCATGGACGTAGTGTATTTCATTAAACATGGATCGTCCTTTAAAATTATCCGTTAAATTCATTAATATGCAGCAATCACTCTTCGCATTGCTGACAGCCAATAATCGATCTACTACATTATCCCACGGACTACCAGCCAATTTAAACGCTTGCTGCAATTCTTTTTGTAATCTTTCCAGTATTATTAGTTCACCGGCTTTTCTTTCCTCTTCATGGTCATCTTTCACTTTAGATCGTTGTAGTATGGAAACTTCTACAGACTTAATAAAATTATAATATTTGCATATAACCTCCAATACTTCGTCCGGCATTGGGTAGACATCGACGCGTAAATGTAGATCCAGTGATTGTAATAAAGCGTTTTCACATGTACCTCTGGATTCTCGAGGAACGTCACATACTGTCTCTCTCAATTGCACAACTGGTGACGAGAATGTAAATTCTACATCTGTATAAGTTTTAATATCTTCCACACACTTTTCTAAATGCACATGGCCGGCTGTCATTAGAATATACTGTCCGTTTTCGTGTATCACACATTGTGCACATGAATCTGTTTGGGTAAGTAGTTTTATGCCTTGTACAAGTTGTGCCATCTCTGCTGTTCTTACTGGTTCAATGGCACATTTAAAGAACGGTTCAATTGATTCTTCTTTAGTTTCTATGATTGGATTACAATCCAACGTGTCACTTAAAGTACCAGAACGAATAGTCTTATTTCTTAAGCAGCCTAAGCCTACAATATTTCCAGCAGACACAGAATCTATAGGTACAAGTTCTTTTCCCATAAGCATATACAGTTTCTCTACTGTAACTTTATCTTTATTTGGTGCTGAAATTAAATATAATTCATCGCCCAATTTAATTGTACCACTGAAAACACGGAAACATGCAACGATATCAAGATGATCATCTTTTACTGATTCCGTAGATTTTTCACTTTCGGCTAAATCTGTAACATTTGTCTCCGATTCAGCAGCTGGCGTGGTACTATTCGCCTCTCTGGCTTGTCGCATTCGGCGAACTGCTTCCCTTTTCGCTGCAATATCCACTTCTGACAGGACTCTGGTAGTTGCTGTAGTGGCTATGTTTCTTGTATCTATGGCATACACTTTCGTTATATACGCTACCTTCGGTGCACTATCGTCCGTGCAACATTCTTTTATAAACCGTGCTACGTGATTACAATCATCATCTATCATAATGTGACTGAATTTTTCATCAGTCAAATCTTTGGGCGATGGTACCAAGTCGATAATACTATTCATTACAGTATCGGCTAATGGTAACCATTCCGCCATAATAGCTTTTAACTGAACTTTAGAATTTGTGCTAGACATCTCTCGTGTAACGTTAGTCAAATGTAACTTTTTAATATATGCAGCAATCTTATCAGCTTCACGTCGAATCATGACAACATTATGCAATTGTAGTAATGTATCTAAAATAAGCGATACTGCCATTGGTTTTTTCTGTGCTTCATTTGCACCAGGACAACATTTCTTAGTTCGCTTATCCCAGTAGAAGTCACCCCACAGATGTGAATCTAATTTTTCCTTTTCAACTCCTAATATACTAGAAGAGATTTGTGCGAAATCTTTAGTTCTAAATGCCCAACCGTAAATCGCACTTGCAAATATTACATTACCTAAGACAGGACTAAACTCTGCATCTTTTCCTTCTGGCATTTCTAACATATCATCCAGAAGTAATGCTACCGTTTTACTCCGTATTGTCGCTACCAGCGCATTTACCGATTCCAACAGTATGCACAAATGCGCGTATATAGTGGCACTATCCATCGATCTCTCTAATATTAATCTATCAATCTTATTGATTACCAATATCATCGTAGTCTGTTCACGTAGCGCGGTTTCAATCGCCGTAATAGTCTGAGCAAGTATTCCTTCTGCTGCATCTATCACAATTAACGTTCCATCGGAAACTCGAGCAGCTGCCAGCACTTCTGACGCAAAGTCTATGTGACCGGGGCTGTCAATAATATTTATTAAATAGTCTTGTTGTTCCGTACAGGTGTTCTGTGTATAACATAATGATACAGTGCTGGTTTTCATCGTTATTCCCCGCCGTTGCTCATCTGGACGACTATCAAGATAGCGCAATGAACCTGCTTGACGTTTACTTAAAATGGCATTTGTCGCCAGTAACAAATCAGCTATAGATGTTTTACCGTGATCAACATGAGCCAATATACTAACGTTTCGTATGTGTTTCGGAGATTTTTGCATCTCCTTTAACTTGTCGTACGTAACCCTAACCATGTTGAAGCTGCAATGCAAAAGAAAAAGTAAGTTTCACACAGTAAAAATGTATGACACTGTCATTAACATGCATTTATTGACAAAATTACCTTTTAAAAGTCTCCGTTTATATTTATTAAAACTGAAAAATATGAAGCACAACAAACCTAACTTACTACTTTCACCGTCAAACCAAAAATGAATGAGAATGTACTATGATTACATATGTCACTATGTCATAACCATTAAATTCACTTGTGCAATACAATAAACTCAACAAATCTAATTAATATTAAATAGAGGATTAAACATAATTGGCATTAAAACTTTTTGATTTAAACATAGGTTATATTATGAAAATGTGCAGGATGAATAAATGTACTCAAATTTAAAAAGGTTATTCAAAAATCTCGCAATTTCATTACCCGAAAATGTCAAATCAAAACTAGTTACGATAGCTCGTCATTTTAATACACTTTTAAGTATTACATTAAAAACTTTAAACAGTTTTAAAATTCTAAAATGTTCTATTTTTATTAGTAATAATTTTACAAAATATTACAAATTCGCTGCTATCGTCGCCATAGTTTACAAGGATATCGGCTGTCAAATTCAGTAAGATGCAGTCAGATGTTAGATTATGACATAACCATACTAACCTCACGCAAAAATGTATGTAAGAAATGCTGTTACATACTTATCCAATATTAAAAAGTTTAATACTGTGACAAACATCGGTAAAAAATATGAAGAAAAGTTCAAGGGAACTATAGTTGAAAAATGGATTAAATATTGGAAAAATTTGTATACTGATTATAAAGAAGTTGCAATTGATTTAAGAAAAGATGCTAAGGAAAAGCCTATAAAAGCAATAGGAATTCTATCAACTTTTGCATTTTTGGGTTTTTGTGCAAAAACCAACCCAGACGATATCAGTTTTCGAGATGCAGTTTTAAAGTAAATATATTTTTTTATATCTTCGTTTATAATGTACTACACTAATTACTGAAATAGTAGGCAAAATATCTGTACAGTGTCTTAAAAATTCGTATAGTGACATATATGTATTTATAGAATTAATATTTTACAGAGCATCAAATGAAATATTACTTGTAAGTCCAATACAACGACGGCCAGATGCTGTAGAACATCTTCGATTGTTAGAAAAGTGTTATAATGCAAATATTATACGAAGATTAAGTTTAGGTGTGGTTTCTGTAATATGGGTTGATAATTATAGTGATATGTGTAACACATATGAATGTACATGTTCATACTTGGAATTATCTTACATAGATTTTTTTAAGAGAATAATTGACATTGGATTCATAAATAAATGGTGGCTGTTAGAAAAACGTATGGAAGATTTTGATGTAAATGATTAGATCAATTAATTGTTTTGTAATACGTATATTCATTTGTCGTGTATGAAGGTATACATATATTGTTATTACTGGAAATATTTTTCCTCTAACATTCATTGTGAATATGAAATTGCAACTTTTCTAAAACTGTTATTTGATATATTCTAGTTTAATTTCGTGAACTGTAATAGTTGATGATAATTCATCTTCACTGAATGGATATGTGCATTTTGACTTTTCAGAAATGAAATATAACTATGAGATAATTTGTTTGATTGATGAGACAATGTGTGACAGTACATGTTATTAAACATTTATTTTTATTAATACAAATATGTAGACATTCGTAACAAATAAAATATTATTAAACAGAACTCATTAAATATAGAATGTTATTATCCTAAATAATGTTCACTGATGAACAAAGTAGTCAATTTAACACAAATATACATTTGTTTGAAACTTGCAATTTATATGTCTGGTACCTGAGTGCCTAAACAAACAAACAGATGATAATAAAATACTAGTACATGGTTGACAGCTAATATATATGTATATATATATATACGTAGATACGGATACTGATGTGTGACGGTCCGTCACAGACAATAACGAGTACAATGATAATTAAACATTTACTGCCAACAATTGGGAAAGGTGTACACTTTGTAATTAAATACATCACAAAAGTACATTTAAGGAAACGGTAGTGTCTACATGTCTGAACACAAAGAAACGAAAACTTAAAAACGAATTACGTATATAAATGTATAAAGAAAAAAAATTACATTCCTTTTTAGTTATAAAAATATAATTCAGTTGCAATTTTAAATTGCCATTGTATGCTACCATTTAGGGCCCGAAGTTCACAAGATGTAAAGTCAAAAGGAATTTGTAAAATAATAAAATACAAGCATTATGGACACATGACATGTATAAACACATATATGTATTACGTACACAATTAGAGTAATTTGATTCAGAATCATGATCGTTTCTAGCTGTAACATAAGTAAAATATTCCATTATTTCCATCTTTTCTCTTTCAATGGCCCTGCGTAACATTATGGAATTTAAAGCAGCCATAGTACACATGCACCTGATGGTCCCACAATACATACAAATTACATCATATAATTTACAACACTATCACAGCCTTTTAGATTACTTAATATTACGAAATGTAAGTTAAATGCTCATTACTTTGGTTATCTAATCAGAGTCGACGTAATCTGCACGATAATTTTTATGATTATCGAATGGCCGTGGTTCGCCATGCAGGATGGATTGAATTAACCAAGTAGTTGTTACCAATGGTATACCGTGTGACACTACCCTGTCAACATGATCATCACGATATCCTGATTCTGAAATGACCGCATTCACTTGTTCTAGATTAGAATCTCTATTCAGTTTGGCCACACTGATCTCGGCCAACTTGCAAACTTTCGACCAAAACTTATAAAAACTCTTGTCAACAGTCTCAACAATCAATAAATTTAATTTCTTTATTTGAGCAGAATGCTTTCGATCGAAAGAGTTGAAGAATCTTTCCCTTTCCAAGGACCAGCCCAGAGGAAGATCCTGCAGTGGACAACGTTTCTTCTCTACACAGCACCGGATAACCCACTCGTGACATACGCAACGTATACCAGCTGCCACACATTGTATGTACTTGGCTGAAATATTTGGCCGGTTAGAGATTAAATAAGTGCTTTTCCACATCTTGTCCGGGACATCATCGAAATTATTATATACTGTCGCTCCGCCCATTTGTAATTGTGTCTTGAGTCGATCCTTGACAAACGGAACCTTAGAGAAATTGTAGCATTCGCTGTCAGTCGAAGCCGAAGTAGAAGCATCTGCTTGAAATTTTGGAGACTGAGGTCTCGTGCATGTTAGTAATACATGGATATTTTTAAAATATTTACTACCTTCGTCCGGCACTGGTCCTAATACACTGGCGTCCACATCGTTTACTTTTGCACGTGCAAATCTCATTTTACCAGTGACAGATTTACCTTTTAACTTGATGCCATTTTCATATAATCCATGTGACTCTGGTTCAACGCCCGATACATCTTCCAAATTCATCTCGTTGCCATTATCATGACCGTCTTCGTCCGAATCTGAGAGCATTGCCATTTGTGTACCCGAACTACTTGGCTTCGGACTGTCCAGCATCATTCTTGTCTTAGATCTGGTCGAGCGTTTACTAGTTACTCCATAATTTTCGGCTACTTTCGTCGGTGTTCGTAATCCGGTGGTTTTACCTCGTATCTGACGAGCCTGGCTTTCTGTGATGTATATGAACTGGCATGGTACAGATATATCACCCTTGTCTCGCGCAACTATATACTGCAGTACACCGTCTTTCACTTCACAGCCGGTAATGATGCCGGGTGTGAAATTATCATCGCCCTGCGACGCATAAACACTGTGTCCGACCATCGTGAAATCTTCGGCTTTAATCAGGAATTCCTCTAGCAGCAATTTCTTATCTCCATCAAAGAAGTTTACATTCCACTTTCCGTCAGCGGTAAATTCACCTAGAGTCGCCGCATAGAACTTCCTATCTCCCCATTTAGCGAATACACTGTCTCCGACACTGAAATTTGTGCTAATTGGAATAATATCTGAGGATTCGGCACGACGTTGACGTTTCTTAGGCACTTCGCTTTCCGAAGAATCTACCGCAGCAAATTTCACTTTCGGTTGTCGTTTCGCTCTAACCGGCCGCGTCTTATTTGTACTAACAGGAGTCACAGTTTCTTCTATCTTACACAATTTCTCCTTAACAGATTCATCTTCCGATTCTTTATGCTTTAATGAAGTACTAGTACTAGACAAATTCTCAGCACCGAGAGCATAACGATCAATAAAATCCAACACTTTATATATCTCTTCTGAATGGTGCCATTTCTCTTTCAGTTGATTGATGCGTTGTTCAGTTAATTTGATACTTTCAGTGCTGTTATATACTTTTCCATCACGTAGCATACGAGCTAGTGTACTGGCAGAACTTACTATCGAACCGGAACTACCTGACGAAGCCATCGAAATTCGACTTCCTTTCAATGCGAACTGAGTAACACTTCCGGTGCTACTCGACGGAGAGACACTCTTGGAAACGTCACCTAAGTTTCCACTAGATACACTACGCATCCAAGATCCCGCACATAAATCTAGATCTTCACACGTAACATTCGTTATTTCACCATGCCAGTTTCCTCGCTGATGATGCAACAATGCATCCACCTCTACTAATATTGCAATTTTCCTGCGCATAGATGGAAAATTCATGGCACATTTCCCTGAATCATCCAAAGCGCTTCCCTTCTTATTGGAAGCATCCGGTGTTATAGGTAGTTCGCTTTTTATTTTATTCGGTGTAGAATACACTGGACGTGCATTGTAAGCACTGATTTCTTTGCCATCAGACGTCAGATACAACGGTGAAACAAACTTACCCGAATCATCTGTTACGCCTTTGAACAGTTTGTATGAATCGTCTTCGTTCTTACTGCCGCGTTTATTTTCTGTCGAGTAAGTACGTGATGTAGTTGTGACTGGTTGTAATGGGATATACGCTTTGTGGTCACCCTGAATGGGAATGTCTGTTTCAGATAAATCTTCTAAAAACTGTACATCACTGTTCATAGACAACCTAGAAATTAGCATCAGTTATCAATGAATATAGAACAATCAACATACAACTGACAATTCACCTTTCGGACATGGATGCACTTGCCGATATCGTATCACTTGAGGAACTGGGTCTGTAATAGAACAATTTCATAAATGCTGTAACTACAATTACAAACTGTAATTACATGAATAAAATATTAGTCAATGCATATGTTTGTTATATTCGAGTTTTACTTTACCGTTTATCTTTCTTTTTCAATTCTTATTTCTTAACATAATTGACTTACAATTTTTAAATAATATATTAAGCAGCTGTTTATGTATTTATAAGCAAATTAATGACACTTAATAATTCAAGTGTTTGGTTATATAGTCAAAGTGAATCTTAATAAAATGAACTTACTTAAAATTCCCTGTATCATTTGAATTTGGACTTTCTTCTGTCTTTCTATAAGAATAAAATGTATTCAAACATGGAGTATATATAAATAAGATATTTGTGATGCTTACTTCTCTTGTGACTCTCTTAGACTGGTTATTTCTTCAACTGAACTACCTTCTCCACTGCAATACAATGAATTGTGTAAATTCATTTCACTAAAAGTAAACAAATCGCTTACCCTTCAAAACTGTCGACTAGTATTGGTTCACCAGAAATTCTGAAATAGAACAATCATTTTTAATAACTAACGACATATTGTATTTGAATAGAACGTACCTTCTGGTAACTCGCGTCAGAACCAAGTCAGGTGAAGATTCAATGCTCTCCCCGATAGATATACCGATACTACCAAGGACAAAAATACAAAATAAACATACAATCTTCCCCCAGATAAACAAATACCAAATCACCTGTCGTCTTTAGTTTCGTTGCCTGGCGTAGTTGTCGGCGTATCCACACTTTTCAGTGGTGAACTTGTAACAGTTACGGGTTTTCTAGCAAAATTACAAAATTATAAACATATTTATATATCATAATTTTATTTGTAAATTCATTCATAGTAAAATGGGAGATTCTAAACAACACTACATGTACAAGAATACATAATTTAATTATTGCTAATTCAATGAAATTATTATTCCTGTGAATCGAATAATAGAAAAATGTTATCATTCTGAACAATAAATTAAATCAATCAAAATATTGTCTTTTTTGCATTAGTTCGATTTTAGATTGATTATGAAATTTTTCAATAAATAAAACTTACTCAGGAGATGCGTCCATGATTAAGACATCTGCTGATGAATCCAAGTTCTCCACTGAAGAGTCAACACTAAAATTGTAATGTGTTTATGCAGAAAAATGAAATCACTCTATTATAAATGAATTATATTACCTAGTCAGGCTAGTTCCTGCTGCATCTTCAGCTTTCAGATTGGTAGTGCTCGCAGAAGAATTAACTGCAGGTTTACTATAAAGGGATTATACCATAAATTCACTAATATCAAGTAAATGAAGTGTGTGTTTCTTCCATATATGAATTTACTGATTCCTAAAGTCAAGATGAAACACCTTTCATTTCTTTTATTTAGGTTCATTATTATATATGCGCAGTACCATTATAGTGACATGTAAATATATTTTGGTTTATCAAATTTCCAATATTTAATATTCTATAATGTTGCTACTTGTACACCTTGCTCTCTTCTTTATTATCAAATTCCAGAAAATTTTTTCCTTCAAATTATATAACTCCAATTTAATAGGCACCAATAAAATGTTATTTTTTCAATATTCCAAATTTGATATAAACTGTTTCCTGTGAAGCTTGTTTGTGGTATTAAATTGTGTCTAGTTGCATGTTTATAAAAACTGTTGTTTCATTGACTTGAGGAAAAGGTGAATTCATATGTTGAAAAGTATTTTAAAGCGATCTGCATATTCTGATATACGATACCTTTCAGATTCAGTAGCTGCTGGCTTTGAACTAAAACAAATATACCAGATAAGTACTATACACACACACTGAAGAATATAAATATATTACCTTAAAGACTCCATACTGGCATTTATATTTTCTTTTGGTACATTAATATCTGAAAATAAAGGTATATCTGTGAAACACGAGCATATTTAATAACATTTTAAGTAATAACTACAATATTCTCTTTGACCTGTAAGAGCCTCCAGAACTAGAGTAATTACATAAAATAATTGAGTATGAAATAAATATTGCACCTGAAGATAAACATGTAGATTCTTTTTGTTCCTCTTTCGAACTTTCTTCTGTTACATTTTCCATTCTGTTAAAATGTACAAGCACTAAACAGAAAATTTAAGGTTATTAAAACAACAATACCGGCAATTTTAAAATCAGCGGAATAAAATAAAACGACAATACTGACAACACTTACACTATTTAATAATAATTTTGTCACAGATAATACAATAAAAGTATCGCCAGTATGTCTGATATAATTACAATCACGTACTAATTTCTTGTTAAATCAAATATGGCTACTAAACAACAACCCGCCGCAGAAAAGTACAATACGCGGCAATACGCGGGAAGCGATACTGAACCAAAGCAAGATGAAAGTATCACTTTACAAAAATTGCCGCGTAATGATAAAAAATGTTTAAATTTTATTTCAGGCCAATATAAAAGAGGAATGCGAATGTGTGCATTTATTACGTGATTATTATTTGCCTGTCTAGTACAAAACAAATTATATCCCCGTAAAGATGTTCACATTTATTGTAAGTTTCTATATGTAATACTATTTATTAAATGCACTGCCGAAATATACAGATGTAATAATATTTATAAAAAATTTTAAATCAAACAATACGTTATAATCACTTGCCTTAATTTGAAACAAGTCTAATGACAGTTACCATTAGAGATACGTATTTTAGAACTGGCAGTTTTTAGTCCTCGCTTCTTTGCAATGTAGATATAACCTGATATAACCTGTATAATTGTTAATTTGTCAAACAGTTGAAGAACATTTTGATTTTATTTATTCCGAATTTGGTGCTTCCCTCGAGTTAACTAGTATTTTTTTAAATTTGTTAGCAATATTATGTGAAATTTTCGTGTCTCGTTTTTGTGAAAATCAAACTTTTAAAGTACATAGGATACTTGTATGTATTTCCCTTTTTTATATAAAGTAAATTTATATTCATAGTTACAAACAATAATGAGTTAAATGTACGTAATTATTTCAGATTATAAATCAATAAAATGATTACTTTATCTCAAAGACTAAAAAGACAACAAGAAACAACCAAAACAAACAGCCGTATATCTGTCAGAGACAAACTACTAACACGAGAAGTTCAAGAAATGACTCAGTTACTGCCTAGTAATTGTACTATATCGTACAATAATATTAACGAGCTCAGTGCGTTCATATTAACTGTTAAACCAACAGAAGGTTTCTGGCAGCATGGTTGCTTTAAATTCACAGTTCATGTAACTGAGGAATATAACATGGTGGTAAGTAGGTTTGTTGTTACGTAGTACCATATCACTATAATGCATTCTGTAGCCCCCTGTAGTAAAATGTGTCACAAGATTGTGGCATCCAAATATTAGTGAAACTGGAGAAGTATGTTTATCATTATTGCGGCAACATAGTGTGGATGGTCTTGGATGGTCACCAACTAGACGTCTGAAGGATGTAATATGGGGTCTGAATTCCCTGTTTACCGTAAGCTTGTATTTTCAGAGACAGTACTGTACAGCAACTAATAATAATAATGTATGTTTTAGGATTTACTAAACTTTGACGATCCCCTGAATATAGAAGCTGCAGAAATGTATAGGACACAGAAGGAAAAATTCAGGAATAAAGTGAGAGATTATGTGGAAATGTACGCCAGGGAAGACTAGACTGCTACTTTAGAAAGAAGATTGCCTAAAATTGCTTGTGAATACTGTTTCAATGACAATGCAACATATTTTGTGATCATCCATTAAGTAAACTGATATTCTGTAGTATAATTTAAATTACCCAGGTTCTGTTCTGACGGGAAATATGGTATAGTTCGGTTTCATTTTCGAACAAGTCCAAATCATCTCGAATTTATATGCTATACTACATCACCCACGAATAGATATCTTACGGTATTAGTGTAAATAAAACGATTGATCATATTTTTAAAATACTATTTAATACTATTTGCAGTATGCAAGATGTTAATTATGTACATTCAATTGTTCTTATCAACATTCGTATATGGTAGAGATTTTTGCATTCATCTCATCATGCTCATATTAAATAATTGTTGCAGCATAATTCAGTGATTGTTACATTTTAATTTTATGTATTTGGATGCTCTTTTGACCTAGGTAACTGCTAGTAGTTGCTGTTACCATAATTTTAAATTCATATGTAGGTTTTTGTTTATGGATACAATTTTATATTTAGTCTAAAATATTGTAACATGATTTGTATTTTAAAAATAGTATTTAAACATTTTTGGTGATATAAAATTATAATTTAGTTATTGTTTTTAAGTGCATCTTATAATGTTTAGTTAGCTAATTATGTTTTATGATTCTGTGTCTAATTAATAAATCACTTGATATTTATATTAATTTAAAACATATTTTTATTATAACTAAATGCATTTTACAATTTTGAAAAATATATTGACTAATATAATAATCCATTTTAATGAATAATGTTTCGCTAATTCCAATATTCATTTGATATCCTGATCTGAGTTATAACTGAAATGTGTGCAATATATTTTGACTGATGTTGTGAAATGGATAAATAACTGTTCTATATTTGTAATAAAAAATCCAGTTCAATTCCAATGGTAGTATTTTTATGCATATTTGATCTACACGTTACCAAAATTTTTTATCTATTTCCAAACAAAATGTTTCTATGTTAATTTACTGATACATGTATCTAATCTATGTAAATTTTAACATTTCTCTGTGTAAATAAAAATAACAGTGTAATAATTGACTTCTAAATTACATTGTAATTAATTACTAAATATATATGTTAAATTTAAATAGTGTTTTTAATGAAAACACAACTCAAAAATGAGTTAGTTAGCGTTAGCTAGATGTGGCAATTTTTCATCCAAAAATCTCAACAACTGTAATTTGGATGATGAAACTGATCTTAAATTTTTACCCCAAAATACTCCTAGAGCCATAATTTCAATCCACTAGAACGAACAGGTAAAAAGTTGATTTTTTTTCCTGAGCTCAAAATAAGAATTGTCGACGGTCTTGGTCTAATTAAACAATAAAAATTGAAGTTTTTTATTACTGAACCTAAAGGGCTGAAATTTAGTATATAAGGTAAATTGGGCATTGTCTTCAAAAATACAGTCAAAATTTTGCTAGCTACAACCATTGACAAGATACAGCCATTTTAGACCCAGAAATCGTTATTATCTCAACAACTGTAAGTCGGATCAGGAAACTGATGTTAAATTCTTAATCTACACCCCAAAAAACCTCCAGAACCATAATTTCTACTTGCTATGATCGATAGGTAAAAAGTTGGAAAATTTTTTTCCTGATATCAGAATAAGAATTGTCACGGATCAAGGTTTATTAAACAAAGAAAATTTTTTTATTACTGAACCAAGAGGGCTGAAATTTGGTATATAAGGTAAATTTGGTATTCTCTTTTCAAAAATACTGTCAAAACTGAGCTAGCTACAACCGTTAGCGGGAAACAGCTATTTTAGACACAGGTATCCTAATTAGACCTGAATTTAACTTCTAACAATTTTCATAAACAAACACTATTTATAAAGCACTTCAGTTACTGTGAATATGACAAGATGTTTTGCGAATGTGGAAAATGTGTCTTAAAGGGCAAAAGATTACTCGGATAGCGGAGTTGTATCAATAGATGAAGTAGCGAAAGTCAAATGTGAGAAGTTCAAGGGATTGCAACTACTAGCGTATGTTGTTCCGTATTTTACAGGCAAGTGATAGGACATGGATTTTGTCAATCGTTATTTCCTAAAAACAAGTTAAGAGTGTGATGTTACACTTGCATCTATTGGTGTTCCAGTTATGCACAGCTCCGCTGTGTAGAGCATCAACTGCACACTGATTCCAAGATATATCTTATTAGAAAGATGCATCAAGTTCTTCAGTGTTCATTGACATTGACAGAATTGTAACCCTGTTGGTCAGACGATGGAGGTTGTTATACGATAGTGGGAATTTCCATAAAAGAGACTTCCATGACGCTCTTTTACTATAAGTTTAATGTTCAGCAATATTTCATGTAATTTTTATTCAAAGATAATATTTTTTATTACTTGTTGAACATATTTTTTTTCAAATATTGTTAAATGTATCAATTACAAAATTCTGGATACTCGTACACTGTATTCACATACAAATCAAATATATTTCTATGAATCAACGACCTTCTCACATAAGTGTCTGAATCCATGCCAGTTTTTCATAGTATATTATATTTCGTCATCCTTAGTTGAACCTCTGTTTTTACTAGCGTACCCCTTACAAATACAGCGTTGTCATCAACCTTTTTAGAATATTGTTTTTGAGTGTCGTGTGGATAAAGGAATTGTGCATGCAGCCACTAACAGATGCAACTATCCTTGACTAGGTCACAAAACAAAGCAATTGGGAAGTTGCGTTGAAAATTATAGTCACGCACGTGAACCGTCATTTGGTACATGCGAGATTAGAAGGATCGTGCTTGAGCAGACTATTTTCATCACATGCGATATAGTTTTCGGGTGGAATGGAATGCGTACAGTAGATATTTACTTCTGCTGTGTGTAGTTTCTTGGAAATATACGTTGGCCACGTTTGCGAGTATAGGACCATTAAACAGAGCGTGATACGTCCGTACCAACAACACTAACACAGGTGCTTCCACAGCACCAGTTAGAGCGTTTTTACGTGCAACACTATTGGTGAAATTTATAAGACCACGCCATACTACAGGTGCAAGTTAGAACTCCTTATCACTCACGCGACATGCTGAAAACGCAGTGCGATTGCTAGCTTTGTTCGCACACATCACACACAACTTATTCTTATCAGATAACTGAATTTCAAATCTGACAGAATACAAATACGAGGGGTTGAAACAAAAGTATTCAACCCTTTGTTTGATTTACTACAAGTACTGGTGAGGCGTAAAATAATTATAGTCATTCAAGAACTACCAGAAACTATTATGATTCGTAGACTGTAGACAGGATAATTAGTCGGAGATCCAAATTCATAAACCGAAATTATGCGTATCATATAAATATTGATATTTTTATTTAATTTTAACTTTAAGTACTGTCATGATGGATATAAGTACCAGTCTTATAAATTACTAGAATCTATATTTTGTAGGATTTAAATTTTCTGGTTAATCGTAGAGTATGTTAATGACGTAATATATTTACGTCTACGAGAAAATTGAACAAAAAACCTTTTGAAACAGTTCATACATGCATAAGCTTTAATAATCAGTTTACATTCCACATTAGTATGCAACATGTTTTTAAATTATCTTTAAAAAAATCGGAATTAAAATGTAAAAAACTGTTGATAATAAATTCAACTGAAGCTTACAATCAACCTATATGCGTGAAGCCTGATTTTTACTTGAAACATGTTTATTTCTGACAATAAACGGATTATAATTTTCACTATTTAAGGATAATTAGTATTAAATAAATATTTATAAATGGTGTGAGAGCTATTATACGTTTTGCATCCGGTTTCATTTTTACAAAGCTTGCTTTCCGGTAAGCTGTAGCCTGTATATCCGTCTAGTTTGTATTGGTAACAGCAAATCATTTCCTGCTAAATATAAGCACAATATAACGAACTTAGAACCATATTCTGCCCAAGAGAACAGTATATCGACATTGGTGATTGATCATCTTTCAAGGTATTTTATATTTCCAAGTATTACAACCCCTAATTATAATACTGGTTTACGCAGTACATATAGATTTCTTACTCAAATTGAAATTCAATTGTTAATAAAAGTAGAAAATGTACGGTGCAAACAATGACGCAATGAATTTTCCTGGATTCGGCGATAAATATATGCTGGATAATTTGAACTCCTTGACCTTTTATATGGTTACCGAACAGCGTCGGGTTGATCTTATCACAATTAATGAGTTTTGAGACAGGACCGCGAGTAGGCCAGTCCATAAAGTTACGTTTATACCAGGCTACGATTGTACCGATGATATCGTTAACGTTAACCTTTGCGGTCACGGTACTGTAGTATGCAAGGTGTATGGTGTATGGTGTATAGTGTACCACAGGTATTATATCAGATGACGAATGCATCAGCAACAGAAATAAATCATTGGACAGACATCGCATGCGCGTCACGACCCCAATAGAAAATTAGTGTATAGTACTAAGTGGGTAAGTATGTAACATAATGTAAATGTACCTTGTATATACATATATGTATATAGATATGTAGCAACAGTAGACAAAGTAACTAACTACAAGTTGCAGGTACATACATAAACAAACATGTACACACACACACATATATTCAACTACTGCAATGGTAAATATAGGTACTAATGTTTCCTTTGTGCTACTTTATAACTGTGTACCAAGCAGTACTTTCACACTGTGGACAGGACTAAGAACGCTCGTGCAATGTACACTGATGAAACAGATGTTACGAAGGCAGCTACAGTATTTGAATATATACATTATAAGCTATGATTTAATGTACTTTCAGTTTCTTGTCCTAATAAATATGTTTGTTTTCCTGTTTCCTGAATAAATTCACGTTTCACTGTGATTTAGTCAGTGAGGACGGTAGCAATCCTCAGGCTGGGGTGCCGGGTTGTTATCTACCCTCTCATGTATTGTACAGTGTACAGCTCTGCTACTACTACTACTACCTGCTACGTATGT
Organism: Calosoma granatense; assembly: GCA_022063505.1. Lineage (NCBI taxonomy): Eukaryota > Metazoa > Arthropoda > Insecta > Coleoptera > Carabidae > Calosoma > Calosoma granatense. The sequence goes on along the minus strand of JAGJTL010000060.1, from coordinate 232,600 downwards.
ACGTATGTATATATGTATAACAAGTACTTGTAGAGGAGTCAGAGGTCGAAACCATGTCGGTGCCGGTGCTGATGCCGATACCATTACAGTTTACAGGCTGTGTAATAGGTCGAACCATTCGCTAGTGTTCGCACGCGTACCTAACAGTCGCCACTGGTGGGGGAGTTCTTCGCACGGCCTCCGAGCCTCCGTTTCGTGACGCAACGGGTAGCGTGACGAGTAGATATTTAAGACGTTGGCCGGGGGTGCTTTATCGTCTTGAAATCCCCAGCCATCTGTATATAAAACGAAACTCCATCATAATGCGCTACCATGGTACGCATGCGTTCCAAACTTGCTTTGCTTTTATTAGTACACATTGTCCATGGTATTTCAGTACGTGACGCAGACCACTTCGCCACTAGTAATTACTTAACACACGTTTGTCTGTGATTTGAGTGCTACGCTATAGTATTGAGTGCACCAGCTTTCTAGATTCTTACTCGTGCTCAACTCCGTTCTGTTTAGCTTTCACCTTATTTACCCACAACACCGTCAAGCTGAATACCCTAACGGCAATGAGAAGCGGATTCTACTTAGGACTCACGCTACCGCTTCTACTAGCGCTGGCGGTGAACGCGTACGGGTTAACCACGTTCGGAAAGTCACAGAACAACAGTCCAAATCAACAGCCAAATGCGCAACCACCTGGTAGGAAAACAATTCCATCATTCACCTGTCTGCACCACACCAAAGTCATTCCTGCATCTAATATCTGCACAATGTCACATTTCTTACTAACAAATATTATCATCGCCCGTCGGAGTTATGATCCAAATACACCGCAACTGCTGAACCGAACCACTCTTATGGGAAACATAAAATAACGTTGAATTCTTCAACATTGAACTAAACAATGAAGATATGTTGGTCATAAAGTCATACTCGGCTGTTCTGAATACTGCACAATTAATATCATCCTGAAGCACAGTACAAATAATGCGAAAATATACATCAGTAAGGTATATCCCAGTTATCTGGGGTAGCATAAATGCTTAATGTAAAAAAAAACTGTTAGAAATAAGTTACTCCATGAAAAATACAAGATTCTTCAGACAAAAAGTTCAAAATTTAATGTAAAGAATTTAAAATGGGCAATTTCATTCCAAGTATCCAAAAAATAAATCATTAATTCATATGTTCTATTGGGTAAATTGCAATATTTATTCCAGAAATAAAAACTAAAATTTTGTTATATATAAAAATATGTTCTATGAGTCTACATGAAGGATGTATGCTTTTCACTTGTTGCAAACCGTCACAATATATTAGTATGTAATACGTTAGAAATATGCATAAGAAGTTAAACAGTAAATTGGAGATATGTATTTAGCAGCAACAGATCTAAATTATATAACTTGTTGAGCAGTGCCGAAAGGTCGGGACTGTCAATTCGAAAAGGACTGCAACGCAATAAACAACACGAGTTGCGTTCCTGACCCACAAGACAGTCAAGTCAGTCGTTGTCTCTGTGGAGACAACAAGGCGCCCGTCAATGGCATATGCAAAAGCAAATTTAAAGGTAAGACATTTACATTCCTAACGCATTCATACGGTAGTGAATTTCGCTTCCGATATTCCCCATACTTCTGCGATCTGCTAGTAAATTCCCACCAAAATACTGATACATTTGGTCAAATTCAATTATCTCAGAAAACTAAACATGTTATGGATTCCTTTCTTCTACACTGAGCAAAACAAGTAATAAAATTATGTACATTATACTATTGAACAATTGCAATGTACACGTTTTACAAGTAATATAAACACAATCAGTTATTTTCAGTTGTGAAAATGGATAATTTTGACTTTAGCACTGTAAAGATCCGAATACATACCGGATGTTTGCGGAACACTCAAAGGAAAAATTCGAAAGGAACAATTGTTTTAAATGAAAAACTAAGCAGTATTATTATTATTACGGCTAAAATTCATTTGTAATTCATGAAGATTAAGTTAGATATTTTTAGTTCAGTGAAAAAACGTTTGAGCTATAAATTGGTTAATTTCGCAAGTGTACTGACAAGTACGGGGGAATACTCTTATTTTTAGTTTTCTTTGACAGTGAGGATCCATCACTATTAAAAAGAAACCTCAAACTGTTGGTATATCAATAATGTTACTATTTACTGTATAATTTCTGTTTTTTCTAAAGTATATTGTGAATTGATTTAAGGACTATGGCACTGGACATTATTGTTCAGTATTTAGACATGTTTTCATTGACAGGAATCTACCGGAACATAAAGCTTGATTGTGTTAAATTTATATATATTTTAAAAAGTTGACTGTATATTTTCTGACACGAAAATATCTATAGTCGTGTTGTATTTGAGTTTCTTTTAGCTCATGTTTCTCTTTTGAATAGGAAATGCGTTACTTTGTTGCGCAAACTAAAGTCTATAAAATACAGGATAATGAATGGTTGTAAGCACAGATCATATGATAAAATTTGTGTTTTAAAATGTGATATATTTCACTGATACGTGGTCGCCTGCGTATAGAAAAAAATAGGCCAGAACGATATATATATTTCTTGGGAAACAAATCATTGTGGTCTGAAATAAAGTTTTTCACACAAATGTATAATAAAATAGTTTCCACACTTAACTACTTTTGCTGGCACACTTCTATAAATATATAAAAAGTACAAAAGCTTGCTTCTTTTATGTGCTTTAAATTGTTTAATAATTTCTCTTCACACAAATCAACTTTTCGCAATTACATTTAACCGTAAAAAAAAACCAAACATTCTTTTTCTGTTTTTTGTTTGTTCCATTAAGAAAATACTCTGATTATTGAACTTTATATTTTTGCTTTTTAAAATTAAGATATTCTTAACATTTTAAATTTGTTTCTGTTATTTACATTTAACGATTGTATTTTTAATCTATATTTAGAAATAATTGGTATCCGTTACATGCATTTTGAAATCGCAACAATGAGATTTCTGTATTGATTCAGTTTCTTAATGTCTAAAATAAAACTTAAGTCTTCTTCATCTAAGTAGCTGGTTTCTTTCACTTTTATTGAGTGACCTGGTTGCATATAAAATTGGTTTCGTGCGACCATTACAGCTTTATGTGATATCACCGCATCTACTTCAAATGGAGATGCATCGTAAGATAACGAGTATTTATTGTCGAAATGTTCTAAGCCGAAAAAATAAAACTCAGGAACTGTTTTAAGTAACATGGAAAATATAACAAATTGTATCTGCGATTAAGCACCATTTAGTTAAATACTAAGCGAATATAACAAAATATTCTAAGGCAAGCATATTAATTAAATATTATAATAAAGTATTTAATAAACTCAGGTCTTTGTAAATATATAGTAGCAAGAGTTATATTACACATAGACACTACGGAAAAGCATTAAATTATTCCAAAATTACAATATTTTAAAAAGTGGTTAACAGATTACAGAATCTTACTGTTCAACATTCCTGATACATTCTGCTCAAGGAAAATTATTTATATTTGGAATACTACACATTCAGTTTAAATTTCAATTATTTTATTATTTAGAATTTTATTCTCTATTTTATTTCCAATTTAGAACCGTATATTTTCAGATGTGACTTAAGAAATAACGCCAAAAATTTGATATATAAGCTTTCTTTCTTTTCCGGTATTGCAACTGTAGAAACAATTTAATCAACTTTTCGTCTATTAAAGAAATTTTAAAATGTAAATTATGAATTATAATTTTTGATTATTTTCTCTAATTCTTTGTGAGATATTTATATGCAAGCATGGAATACCTGGTTGCCTAATTTTTGCGTATATTTTCAATGGTCGCTCTTAATTTTTTAGGTTTTTGGAAACTACACAAACTTGATGTAAACAGAAAAACATAAACCGTTAGCGTTTTATTCATAACGATTATATTACATAACATTGTACTTATATTTAAAACTTTGCTGACTGTTACGTTCTATTTTCTTCTCTTTATGACATGTATTATTCCATTCAAGGCATTTATGTATTAAATGTATTGCGTATATATTTATGTTTGTAATAATATTCGTTCCATAGGACCGAACCACGCATGCAAAACTAAGGAGGAATGTATAGAAGGAAGCGAATGTATGACTCTGAAAGATGAAGGAACACGAGGAGTGGCAAAAGTTTGTAAATGCAGCGAAGGATTCACTGAAGTCGATTTTACTTGTAGCAGTAAGTAAAATAGTGTCTCCACAGTATATGTTGTAACACATATGCATTTCTGTTTTGGGATAATAGTAGTATATGTGTTATGGATATCTGTACAAAATTAATAGAGAAATGAGAATAATATTAAGCGGATTTGTTATAATATGCAATTAGAAAAGTTACACAAAGTTTTTAACATACTTGAAACTACTCACGATACGCTTGGCACATAATGCTTCATCTGGCTAACGTGAACTATAGAAATCACGCGACATATTAAAATTCACAAATTACCACGGCTAAAGCCCACACGTATTTGTGTAATGCGTTCTCAAACCTTTTTCCATACAAAAATAACACAACGTTGTTTTTCCTATTCCTACTGAAACAGTGATTAAATAAATGTCAAGGGGAATTATTTCATTGCAGTACACCTAAATATTTATAGAATGTTTTATTCACCGATACCTACTTATGTTTCTCATGTTCGGTGGCTCATCCAATTAAATTACAGGATCGCGTTTTGTAATTTACGTTGTACAGTAAGTTCAAACTGTTGTAGGCAAATGCAATTATTTGTATAAAAATAGTACAACACAGTTTTTTTTTTCAAATTACCTTTCGTGTATTTTTTTAGTACAATTTAGACAAACTTATCGACATATACATTAATATTTGGTGAAGCCGTGATGTTATATTAATATACTATATATTCTAACTTTCATAAGTATATTATAATCATGTCCTTGAAACAATAATTGGCACTATATAGACCTTGCCCTTTCGTTATTGTTCTTTAATATAATTTGCCAAGATCAATATGTTTTACGCTGTGCAAGCTGTTGCTATTTGGTACAGTAATTTGTATAAAATAAATAGTTTCGTTTTTGTTGGCTGGCATGCATTACTCGAACAACGAACCTGTAAGATCACGCTATGCAGGGGTGGACAAATATTTTTTGGACAATAGTCTCTGTCAAATAAGATTTGATCATGGAATTTCTGTTTATATTTAAACAAAAACTAATTATATAATTTTCATTAATAATACGATTGGAATAATATTTATGAATAGTTAAAACGTAGAAGAAACTATTTCATTGTTACACGGTGAACTGGTTGATGCCGTACCCAACCCACCCCTGCGTTTTTTGCATCGACATGAAAGGAACTGATTATATCATTCAGCATCGAATATTATTATTTGTTTGTAAAGGTGATTCAACAAAGCTTTCCTTACAATGAACCATATTGTATATGTCACGAATGTCATTAAAAATTCTAGAAAACATATCAGGCATTGTTCGAAAAGTTCAATATTACATATGGGACAAATTATTAGTAATTAGCCTTCTGATTTCATACTAGCATGACCTTGCTCTTTCGTATATCTGATTTTCATATTACTACCTACCGATGTTCTTTTATAATAACTTTTTGTTACACAAATTTATTTACCTGTAATTCCTGTGTACAATGGTGTATGTTGATGTAATTATACTATGTAGTACTTGACTGCCATTGATACTAACTACATGTGATGAAATGTATGTAATGAATTTCAGGTGGAGTTATGATGGACGGTTTATCAGCGATGGCCACGGTTCTTCTGCTAGCTCTGCCTGTTGCAGTGTTAACTAATTGATCAGTATGTACTGTTACATGAAACCATGACAGTGCTTTGTAAGCCGTCAGAAACTCCATATTTGCTGCCGCACTTTCTCTAGAACAACACTAAACGTTTATTATTCAATATTGTTTCTTTCATATAACACTACTGTATTAGTAACATAACTTCACATGTAATTCTAATGAAACTCTCAAGTAGTCTTCATCTACTTTTGGAAATTTGTGATAATCGAAACATTGCATTCAATTGTTTACTAATGTATAAATAAATATATAAAATACATACATG
>JAGJTL010000060.1:181671-193002 GCA_022063505.1 Calosoma granatense | reverse complement strand
ATACTGGAAAAGAAAACATTTGTAATTGGGTTGATTTTCAGTTGAATTTACTAAAGTTAAAATATAATGATTTTTGTGTTAGACGTTTTCAATACCAAGTAATAAGTTGATCCAATTGAATACACGTATTATTAAAATAATAATCAGTTTACGTTTGAAATTTTTAAGGTAAAAAAAATATTTTAAGTTTTTGTCAATGCTGCCAATATTTTGTATTTAATAATATTGATGTTTTTATTATGATATAAATATTGACTGTTTTTTATATTTATATTTACAAAAATTTTAGGTTATGAGATTAAAAACAATAGTCATGTGTCACTTGAAATTGTTTATTGAATCTTTGTTCTAATTTATCTGGTGTTATCTGTGTATTATGATAAAATAACGTGATAGCGTATTAATTGAAAAGCACAGAGTACAACTTGGTACAACTGTATGTTTTCATAATCACTTTCTAGTTCCAGGACATACACCAAGATACACCCACTTTACAAAAATTTACTGAGAAAGAAAGTTTAAAAATACGAGACAATAATGGCTGAGCAGAAAAACATGTAAGTGTTTTTGTAAAGATTTTTTATATGTCTCACTACTTTCTATATATTGTAAGCATGTCATATATAATTTGTTAATTAATAATGTGAATAAAGACTTTATTTTGTTTTTTATTGCTTAGTAGCAGTTTCAGAAATGATAATATGGATTGTTACTGTTATTATAGTAATATGATAAATCTATGTTACTTGTAATTTATGAAAATTTAGTATTTGATAATTGTTGGCTTTAATTATTGAATAAATTGCATACGTATACATATGCAATGCCACTTATCCTGTAAGATGAAACTGTTATGTTATTAATCTTATCAGCAATTCTGAAACAATATTCAAGATAACTGTTTCTATGTATATTATGATTTGTATTAATAATGAATAAAAATTGTATTATATTCACCATTATTATATTCGTCATGCAGTAAATTATCCATAATAATATTTCAGTATAAAAGTTACATATTTGCACGAATGTAAACGTTTTCTGTTCCTTGTAGAGCTTGTCTCAGTATGAACCATTCGACATGGCAAGTACCTGTAAAATTATTCGCTCAGAATCGAGAACGTCTGTCTTCATCGTTGAAAAATAATCCTCGTACTCCCGCCAATAGTGTAGTTATATTGGAAGGAGGAGACAGCCTTAGTCTGTACGATACGGATGTAGATTATGTCTTTAGACAGGTAAAATCTAATTGAAATATCTGTAAATTTGCACAATTCTTCAACAAGCTATTTTAGGAGGCTTATTTCATGTGGTGCTTTGGAGTTACGGAACCAGGTTGTTTTGGAACAATAAACGTAAATAATAATAAGTCAACTCTATTTGTACCTCGTTTACCACAAGAATATGAAGTATGGATGGGACCGCTCTTGTCTTTGGAAGATTTTAAGAAAAAATATGAAGTAGATGAAGTATATTATGTGGACCAGGTTTGTGTTCCACAACTTTATAATTTAAGTACTTTATACTACTTGACGAATATATAATATCTTGGTTATTTACAGATAAAAGATGTTTTGAAAAAGAACGAAACTGGTGTTCTGCTAACTATGGTAAAACAATATTATGTAGTAATGAATTACGTTATTGATAATTTAATTTCTATTTTAGAAAGGTGTTAATACTGACAGTAATTTGGAAGCGAAGGAAGCCCATTTTACTGGAATCGAAGAGTAAGTAAACTGAATTACAAAAAACTGTGTATTATGGTACACGACACAGTATATTATAATTTTTTGTTATTTACGTAATATTATTGAAATTTGTTACAGGTTTAAGCGGAATACGGAAGTGTTATTTCCAACTATAGCAGAACTGTAGGTATTTTATTTGTTTTTCAGATAATTTATAAGTTAGTTCTCAATATTTTGTTGAACAAATTTGTTCGAGATCAGTAACATCGTATAGTCCTCATGCTTTAAGACTAAGATAAAATTATTCTTTGGCTATTATTTGTATGAGACACGCTGTTTAATTCTAAAACTAACAATACTGACATTATTTTTAACTGTTATTTTCAGCCGAGTAATAAAAACAGATTTGGAATTAGATGTAATTCGTTACGTGGTAGAAGTGTCATCGCAAGCTCACCGATTAGTGATGAGAGCGGCCAAACCAGGCGTTTCCGAGTATCATTGTGAAGCTGTTTTCTTAGATCACGCATATCGCGTTGGCGGTTGCCGTCACGTTTCCTATACTTGTATTTGTGGCTCGGGAACTAATAGTGCCATTTTACACTATGGTCACGCAGGTGCACCTAATAACCGTGTAATCCGTGACGGTGATATGTGTCTCTTCGATATGGGCGCAAATTATTTTGGGTAAGTTTATAATGAAATATATCTTTGCTGTCAAATACTTAGCCTATGTTTGTAGCTATGCAGCTGATATAACTTGTTCTTTCCCGGCTAATGGGAAATTCACTGCTGACCAAAAAATTATTTATGAGGCGGTGCTTCTTGCAAACCAAAATGTCATTAAAAATGGCAAGCCAGGTGATAGCTGGGTAGATATGCATTTACTAGCAGCGAAAACTTTACTGGAAGAGCTTAAAAAAGGAGGTCTCTTGAAAGGAGACGTCAACGAAATGGTAGCTGCTGGTCTCTTTGCTATCTTTCAGCCTCATGGCCTTGGTCATCTGATGGGTCTGGATGTCCATGATGTTGGCGGCTATTTGCCTGGACATCCACAAAGGCCAACTCAAGATGGACTGAATAAATTACGAACGGCACGTGTAATGCAACCTGGAATGGTTCTCACGGTTGAACCAGGTTGTTACTTTATTAAACCGGTAAGTTAGTAGAGGACAGTCCAATTTCATAGTTTAAAGCAACATCTGTTCTATATTACAGCTTCTAGAAAAAGCTAAGAATGATCCAAAACTGTCTTGCTTCTTAGTAAATGAAGTTATTGAGCGTTTTACTAATTTTGGTGGAGTTCGTATTGAAGATGATGTCATTGTTACGAAAGATGGAATTGAAAATATTACAAATGTTCCAAGAACGTAGGTTATCTGTTATATTGTTGAATCTATTTATTGCACTACATTGTAACTATGATACTGTTATTTCATTGCAGAGTTGAAGAAATTGAAAAATGGATGAATTCAAAGAATTAATAGAATACAAAGATTTATTAAAAAAAATAATGTTAATTCAGATATATATAACTTTTGTATATTTACTGTATTACTGACAATTTTTAAAGATTTCAGTTAATATAAATACATAAACAATTTGTTTTATTTTCATTTAGCTATTCACTAACACTGAAGATTGTTGCGTCTGTTTGAATTATTAAGGCTTCTTACGGTATTTAAAAATGTCTGTAGATTTATTACTGACACGAGTTTTAGGTTTAAACATACTCGTGTCTAATTTATTTATATAGCAATTCTTGACATAGATGAGCTTCCCTTTATTTTCTTCATATTCCCGATCTATGGTCTGCGATACGGGTAAATGAGGCGTTGTCATAATAAACATTTGCTAAAATGTATAGTTTTACAGTGAAATAATAAAAGTATAGTTTTTCACTCGTACTTCTGAATTATAGAAGAATAAAGAGTAATTGTATTATTTTGTATTTACCTCCACCCACGATGGAATGCCATACGGTGTGAAACAATACTGCCACAAAGGTAATCCTAAATGAGCAACATTCATGCAAAAGTATTTTGTGAAATTTTTACATAAATAATGCCATTTTAAATCTGGATCCATGAGCCAGATGGATGGTGTACTACGAGGCGTCAGATAAACTAAACAAACCTACAAAATATATCATTTCATCGACTGAAATATATTAGCAACTAAATTTCATTACTCTGGCAGTTTCATCTACTTTCGATAGCTGAAAAACTTTACTATCTGAACTCAAACTTAGGCGATATCTGCTGTTCTGGTTTGATTTTATTTCAGCTGGTGAGTAAATTTTATATCCTGTTAATGCATTCAAATCTGAAAGATAGTTCACTTTAATGGCTCCAACTTGTAAAATTTCTTGTTCTAAAGAATAAAAGAATTAGTTGTATTGGTTACATATTATGTTATTGGATGGCCTAACCAGAAAATGCATAACTCCACGTCAAATTAAAACCATTTGTTGCCAAATAAAAATCTTTCAAATCATCTGGCAATTTTACACTGTGTAGTTGTTCCCACAATGTTATATCTGATGGTAAACAACCTTGTTGTCGTTCTAAATATACATTTTTAATGCGTAGATTTCCATCTGCAACAATTTTATTAATAATAAACTTTTGTACATATATTCATACTTTACTTACCTAATATTTTAGTCAGTCCAATCAAAATATTTTCGTAGAAGGTATCTTCAGACACTTTATCAATTACGAATGCCATATTACTATGTAAATTAATATTTTCAATCGATTTATTTAAACTTTGCGTTATGAAAGTTAGCAATAGTTGTTCTAGATGCAATTTAGATGATGACAGATGAGAATTTAAAATTTTGTTATTTGGTTGCTATGGAAATCATCAAACATAAACAACTGCTTCATTGGTAGCAACAGTTACTAGGGCATTGATTTGCGTAATTCAAATCAAGTACGTTTGTGAAAATTTATTATCGTAGAATTCTCGCAGACATTTTTGTCCTCCGTATGCCAATTTCAGTTTTGTCACTTCTTACGAATATCAGATGGGTGCATCCAGTACTTTTTTGTCATACTACACACCGGAACGGCGTTCTGGCACCTTTTTTCGACAGAGTTTAGTTTCACTGCGATGAACATTGTCTTAAATACGATAAATTAAATTTATAATAAGAACTGAATAAAAGATTAACAAGATGGGAGTTCCGGCACCTTTTTCTTACAAAAAAAGCACGGGCTGTATCACAGATAAATAATAATGGGCTATATCTTGCCAACGGGTACAGTAGATGACATAATAACGATTTTATACTCCAAAATAACCGTATCTGATCAACTATTACAGTTATTTCAATTTAAAGAATGGCCAGTTTACATATATGTAATGTTTCAGTCCTCTAAGTTCAGTATTAAAAAAGATAATGAATAAAAATCAAATTAGAATCAACCATGATGTGTTTGTATGCACACATCGCACATCTGCATATTAATATACTCTGATAATTTGTGAACAGAAAGCTGTATTTAACTCTAATGGATTTGTGGCTGTAGGTAATTCTAGGAATAATTGTATGGTTACATAAACTTGTATGAGACAATGTTGATGATAATTTTATTACTAGGAAATAATGTATGTCTAGATATTTGCATGTTGATTTTATTGATTTAACATTTTCTCCAATGAATGTCAAATATTATAAATATTTCAAATAAACTTCTTGTTATAATATACTTTCTTCTTGTAAAATCAGGCACACATTTGTTATAGTCGGACAATTGAATTCGGTTATGTACATTCATTAACAAAAACCGTAATATTATATGTGATATAAAATTGGTAACTTACGAACCTAGTTCGATTTGTTTTTGTTCGTTTGATGCGTTGAAATTAAAATTTGCATACAGATTTCATAAAAAATATTTATTTTCTTATATTTAACACTGCATATGAATTATAATTATTTTTCAAGCAAAGGAAAATGATTAGATATTTGGTAACCAATATGTTAAACTATATAATATAATAAATAATCTGAATAAACTGAAATAAAAGGTGTTCTCAGTAGTTGTAATTTGTTCAGTTTCGAGTTCTGTTTAGAATAAATAGAAACAGCGCATATGTACACAGCTGGCATCTATGCGTAGACCGAGATCATGATAAGCGTCATTAGGCATATCTGTTTATTGTTTAGTATTTCTGTATCAATTGTGGTACAAATATGCACATTGTACCAGACGGATACGTGTACTTCTACCTGCTTTCTAATACATAACATCTATGTACACAGCTGTATGTGAACTGTTTGTGTTTTCGCTTTCGTTAAAAATTTCAAAATATATCATGAATTAACATCGCTATATGTACTTGTTAACTGAAACACATGTTTATGTGCATGCATACACAGTAACCAATATAACATTATGTGACATATTTCAACACCATATTTCGTATGTTCACTCTATTAACTGTAACTGCATATTGTCTTAACACAAGTGGAAACAAGTGTTGCAACAAGAGTAAGGTGAACAGTGAATAATACTTACAATTTCTTAATTGTTTAGTCAAATAATAAGCAGATTTCTGTACCATGCGACAATACAAATGTCAGAATTGATATCTCTGATATACACTTGTTTGATACAGAGACTAAATACTTGCTCATGAAAAACAAACGAATATTGTTTTAAACTATTAGTGTAACAATACCTCATATATAAAGTGATCACAATTTCGATATATTATTAAAAAAATACAGGAATCTAGAACATCGTCACATAATACCTTTGTGGTTTAATATGCTAAAATTGCAGATGACTCGTTAAATATTAGTACTGACATCGCTTAATCAGATGTTCCATTGCTGCTCCTACTGCCTTTACTTCTTCTAATGGTGCTGTCAGCGTTCGGTGTCTCTGCAAAGGGTACCACCAACAACGGTACCCCTCCCAACACCATACATGTGCCCATACAGTAGAAACAATACTCATAGCCACCTGTCACATCACGCATGAAACCTACAAACGGTAAACGTAGATATATGTAAGCAGCAGGTAGAGAGAGGGAACAATATCAGAGAAATACCAACCTGCTAACGGCGGTATTGATATTGCACCGACACTCTGAAACATTCGTACCAATCCATATGAAGAACTGATCTTGTCCGTACCGAACTGATCAGCTAGCAATACAGGAACCAGTAGAAACCAGCAACCTAAACACAGGCCATACATGCCAACGGAACATGCTAGTACGTAAAATGAATCTGCAACTGGAATGACTAATACAGCGACTCCGGCACCAACAATGCTGCAACAAATTATCGATTTGCATACAAATCTATAACACATGTCAAGGACACACCATGCATAATTTTAACAGAGGGTCACGAGCATACGTCATTAGTATGACATGGAACGGACAGGTTTCGCAGAAACTAGCGTCATATATGAGTAACTGTATAAGTTACAATGATTTAGTAATATGTTCGATACCCATGTATGTCATGTTCATGTATGAATGGTCGATTATGATTGTTTTAAAGAATTGTATAAAATAAACTGTACCTTCCAATGTAGCCTTTTCTTCGACTGAAAAGTTGAAGATCGGACAGCCAACCGAGACCAAGTCGACCACATAAATCGAGTGCAGCGCTAATAGCAACAAGATAACCTGCTTCCGTCTTGGTATATCCGGCCGACAATACATATGCAGGCAAATAGTACAGCATGTACGGACTACCGGTGGACATCAGTGTTACAGACAGACACATCATGATGAAATGAATGTTCTTCAGTAATGACAGATCTAAATATCGTGCGATCTTCTGCGACCAAGTTTTCTTCGGTGTATGTTGCGGCTCCGTGCGTGTACCAGTGTCCTTAACTGGTTCCGATGGCATAAGGAACATACTACGTGACAAGCCATCCCTCTGTCTGGACTTGTATACACATGTGGAATCGGTACTTAGATCTTCAACACTGTGTAGAATACTGGAACTTCGCATTGCTTTGATTGGTTTCATAAATATAGTTTCGCCAACTTGATCTTTCTCCTCGTCACTATCCGAAACTTTCGAATCAATCAACATTGCATTCTGATTATTGAACAGATCATTGAGTATATTGTTTTTAATTTTTTGAACTGTAGGACCGTGTCGATCGTTTATAAATATCAACTCTAAATGCTTATTTGTTTGTAAAAAAGAACGATCGTCGGGTGGATTAAGGACGATGTGCGTAGATTCCGGTGGTGGCAGCTGTAATGGTATCGATGTGGACGAAGACGACTCGGATTTATTTGATCTTCGGTTGACTGTAGATAGGGGACGGTAAAGGGTTGCACTGACACAAACATGTAACATGCATCCGCCCAGCAAAAGTATTGTGCCATGGAAACCAAAGGCGTCGCATAAACGTTCTATAAGTAAAGGAAATACAAAACTTCCAGCAGCAGTGCCCGACACGCATATGCCATTTGCTAAAGCTCTATGTTTGTTGAAATATTGCGACACCATCACTATGCCTGGCGTCGTGGACAAACCACCGCCGATACCTGTAATAACATGTTACATACATACACCCGATACATGTGTTTCCAGTTGCGATTCAAGTACTCACCAGTCAGGACTCCAAATGTAAAGAATAAATGTACGAGACTTGTGGCGAAATAACTTATCATTAGTCCCAAGGCGCAGAATACTCCTCCAACGAATACAACAATACGGCAACTGAATTTCTCACACAGAGCGCTAGACAATGGAGCTATAGATGAAACAGAAACGCATATAGAGTGTATGTTGATGTAAGTGTCATGTGTATGTAGTAAATAAACAAGTACACCCACGCACACTTACCAAGGGCGAGACATAGAGCTGATAGAATCGCTGGTATCCAGGATGCCACTGCTGCACTGGAATCGCTATACGTTTCCATAATCTCTACGAAGAGAACACCATACGATTTAACGAGCCCGGCTACCCAGAATTGTACCAAAAACGCTCCGAACACGATGACCCAGCCATAACCGCCATCGACGGGATTTGCTGGGTATTCTGGGACTCTGTCGTGATCGGTGCGTCTCCATTTGCTGCACTTGTTTGCCTTGATCTCACGTGATTTAGCGATGAGAGGCCGGGCTGTTAGACTGGATATGGTCAACAGATTGTCATCGTCGTCCACTGTCTCCGGCGAGCTGATGTGGGCACCGTTTGCGATGAGAACGGGGGGCAGCCGATGCTCCAGGTCGAGATTAGCCTCGGTCACAATACCCGTGGCCGGGATGACCAACGACGATGGTCGTTTCGGCGAGTCCGTGCCGACATTCAGCTCAAACACTGGTGCCGAATGGATAGAGAACAAGGAGCCGCCGAGAGCATTATGGGTGGTGTCGAGGGTCTCAGCGCCGCCAACTTCGCCGTCCATGGACATGTCCGAAACGGCCGTTCCAGCTTGGAAACTCCACTCTCGGGGCAACGACATTTTGAGGTCTTTTCACACTTTACTAAAAAACCTAAATTCATTTGAATAGCTTTTGCACTACCGATTTGTTTAACACTAGAACTGGCTTTAAATGTATTTTATTTATGCTCGTAAAGACTACCAATGTTGAATAATACTTGTTCCCCAAGTCGCACACGCGCCGTACCACGCTACCGTGGTTACCGTGTTACAATCAATACTATGACGAGAGGTGCGCGTGCAGCAGCATCAGCTGGTCTCAGTGCGCTACTGCCAACTAATATTGCTCGAATCCACGAACGAACGCATACTCTGCACCAGTTCCCACGAAATCATTAAGCATTATTATGTAGGGTCATTTGTACAAGTAAAACACACACGTTTTCAGCACACAAAAATGCGTTCATTCTTTATATGGATTACAAAAATTTGTAAATATACTGAAGTATTAACTTTCATATAGTGTGAAAATGTATCACATTTCATATTCACATCAAGTTTATTACATATATCATCAATATACAAAATTCTACAACCTCAGTCAATAAAATAAAATATGAATCAATCATACTCGGTGAAACGAAAGAGACATTCTATCAGAACCAAATTATAATGCATTTTTTACAGAATCATGTTAACAGACATTAGTAGAAGTTTTTTTCTTGAGCACAATATCTTTCACATTTAAATGAGCAACTTTTTCCTTACGTTCCGGCGGCACAGATTGTTGACAGAAACGCTTGAATGCTTCCAGTTCTAGTTCTTCAGCATCCAACACTTCATCTTCCTTGATATCTTTCGGTGCGAAAACGCTCTCTGTAAACATACTCAGTGTGCTGTGTATGATTACACTGACATATGTATCACTTACCTAGACTCCAGTCCATGTTATCATAGAACAGTTTATACACGTCTCCATTGGAACCGTTAGCAATGTTTGTCGGTATTATGGACACGTCCGCCGGTTGAAACATTTTACATTCGCTCTTGTTTCTCGTCGAGTTCTTACTGATCTTTGTAATCTCGATACCCGGCAAGCCACTCAATATCTCTTGTGCGTTGAATGGCTTCTTATTGTCTATGTTCATGGATGACTTAAATATGGGCGTATTTGGACCCATGACGGGTTTCAGTTCAGATAGTGACGTTGCGCTAATCTTGTGCATTGGTCCTGTCTGTTCTACGTGTCCATTGTACGTCTGTACATTTGTGTTGCCCAAGCGTGGACTTCGTATCGTCACCATGCCATTTTCACCTTTTATAATGGACGCCTGTTGAGTTCTAGTCCATTCCTGATTTTCAGTCAGTTTCGGTTTGTTCAGGGACTCTTGTAGCTGGTAAAACATCGGGTTCTTTATGGTTACTATAGAGTTACCTTTATCGGAAGGTACAGATTGAACGGTACTGGTAGATATTTTATATGACAGAGGAGTACTCGATTGTGAACAGCATGTCTCGCTCGCTTCTGAATTCTCAGTTTTGTTCTTATTTTTCTTTCCTTTCTTCTTCTTTGAAGTGACAGGCGCAGGTTTTGCTACTGGGGCTGTTGCTGCTGGTACTGAAATTTAGAATGTAATTTCACACTTTCTCCGCTTACATCAAGACAACAATTAGAGCCAAATTACACTTACCGACGGCAGGTAATACTTGTTTTAACTTGACTGTATCGACCACTATAACGCCAGAACGATTCTCGGCCGGACTAGTAGTAGGTAAAGTATTTGTTGTTTCTGTTGGAGTGTTTGTTGTCTAAAAATGGACACCATACACAGTTATTCATATTGAAACATATAATATGTATATACTTACACTGAAGCTTAATTTTCGGTTAACAGCAGGACCATCAACTTTAGTTATTGTAATACCAGGTGGTAAACGTAGCATTTGTAAATTTAGTGTTGTTCCTGATTTCTGTGTGACTGTTTTATTTGTTTCTGGAACAGTTTCTTTTTTCTCGGGCACAATTGTACTTTCTAGCTTTGTGTTTACGGCAGCTGCTGGTTTATTTGTTTTTGTTTTCGCCTGTTTCTTTTTATTATTACGCTCTTTCTTGTTTAAGGGAACAGCAACTGGTTCTGGTTGTACTTCACATTTTCCTTTTTTCTTTTTTTGTTTCTTTAACAGCTCAGTTTTCACGGTGGTGATTTCATTTACTGTTTTGCCTACTGAAAAAACAACAATTCATAAATATATTTAAA
>JAGJTL010000060.1:104878-116431 GCA_022063505.1 Calosoma granatense | reverse complement strand
AATAGAGGTTGAATTGGAATATTACAGTGAAGAGCAAATGAACTAGAGTAAAACATAATAAGGAAGACATTTGAATAGGATATAAAAATACAGTTAAAATGCCATTCAAACTGATAATGAAATTTTAATTACTCTTTTAGATTAGTAGGAAATTTATCAAATCTAGTTGGATGTAGTAATATAATCCGATATGACATATTTTCAGAAAAAAGCTTATATTTTATTGTAAGGACTAGTGAAGATATTAAATTTTATATTAACGAAGATTAAATACCTATAAAGTGTAATGGACATGTTGAAAAATTACAATACTTTCTAAGAAATGAGGAAATTAATGAGATATATAAGAGTCTACGTATCTTTTCCATAAAAGACAAAGTTTTTCTAACTTTCTTTATCATGACACTCGATACGAATTTTACTATTTCAATTACCAAAAGAAGTGGTATCATTTTTTAACAAATACATTATCAGATTTGTTCTATAGATCACTTACCACTTGTAGAAACATCCATGAGGCCCTGTTTGGGTTGCGACCTTAGGTTTGGGTTGACTGTTATAAAGTTTTAGAAAACTATTAAAGAATTTGGTATTACATACGTAAGAATTTCATTGGATAAAATCAAGGATCCTCTCTACGGTCTACACGTGTAACCATTCTGTTAGCTTTCAAATAGCATTCTTTCTACTTGTTCCATCCTGCAAACACTTACATTGATTCTTACGTACCTTTAAGCAACATTGTTTCCAGTAGACTAGGTTCGGAATAGCAGCATAATTACGAATTATATGTTATTACGAAAACTTGTATAGTAGTAATGAAATTGCCACACAAAAATTAATGAGAAACAGCTATAATCATGATGATTTTATTGTATTTTTTATTCATTACATAAGCAACTTGAAGTACAGTATTGTAAGTAAACTTTATGTTATGGAGAAAGTAAAATTTTATGTTTAATTTTAGTGTAATGATTGAAAACTAATCTACATTAAACAACTTTATTGGATTTAATTTAGGAAAAAATAGTAATGAACAATATTTATTTGAGATTGGTTGTTTCTGAAGATACGTAATGTGAGGTTAAGTTTCATCCAGGTAAGATAAATACATACGATATCGTATTATATTTTTAATAATAAGTTAATTAAATCATATTGTATTTTGCTTAAACTTAATTCACCTTTACAAAAAGTCTAAGAAATGACTAGCTCTTACGATTAGACTACGATAAGATTCAATTTTCGCGATTTTTTTTTTTAAAACGTAAGCCGCAAGTGAAATGTAGTAATAACCTGTCAGTTAAATCTTTTGAAATATGAATATATACTGAAAGAAGCCAGAGTTCGGAGTAATCGTTGCACTTCGGAAGGCTGCTGAATGTGTAATTTGATCTGTCACGTGAGACGCGACACAACCAGTGTCCTAATAATACTGGCATCCTGATTTGAATCAAATCATTTATACGGAGATCGTTTTCTCTGAAATCCAAGTAAGTACAGTTGCAGTATATTTTTTAAAATATAATCGTTGTATAGTTTAGTACTTGATTGTACATACAAATAATTCTATTTCGTAGATATAGGAAGTTCATTTGTATTTAAAGCTATGATGTGTGTTACACATAACACGACAGTTAGACAGTAATTAGTGAAAAATTTAGAATTTTATAACAAAATCTTTAACAGTATAATGTACATATAAAATTATCGTATTTTACAGGGGAAACAAATTGTGTGCCTATAACATACTATTTAGTTTTCCAATTTTCTCGAATGGTTTTCTGAAAACGACAGCTCGATAAAAGTTGATATATGACGCGGTAAATATTTGCTTTTGTTCCACTAAATGACTTTATTTTCCACTTGATTTTACTCTATGACTAATCCAGATATATAATTTTTGTAATTCGTTTATTTTTAAAGTTATTATGAACATTTATATTTTCAACATTCTTGCACGATTTTCATTGAAAATGAATAATCATGATGAAATATGCTTGATACCTTTTATAAATTAAAACGCGATAGATTAATTAGTTGGAAACTGGAATATTCCTGAAATGTTAATTAATTTATAACCGAATATTATTGAAATTTGTAAACTAAACTTAGAAGCCTACACTATTACGTTATGATATTTTTGTTTGGTGCAACGAAACATTTCTCGGTAATGAATAATCATTATTATTTGGATATGTATGAACACCGTGACCGATAGAACATCAATGAAATATGATTTATATTTGTTAAATACACATTTCGTTTGTAGAATACGCAACGTACAGGTTTCTACAAAGTCTAAAGCTCGTTGTTGAAGCTTAATGTGCAAGTACGTATTTATTACGTAATTACAAACCACAATACAGCATACATATTCGGAGAAATACTGCGTTGCATTTCGAAATTATTCGCCAAATATACTCCGCTGGAAATTCAATGTCAACACGTTCACATTTTTGTGGAAATACTGACGAATCAAATATTTAAAATGTAGCGTTATTAAAAATTTATCAAATATTGCAGAATGCCATGTACTGTATTTATTTTTTTTGTTCATGTTACTATTAAAATAGAATATACGACCATTTCATGGAATACCCGTATTTCGGGCTAACATTTTTTTTAATCATTTGGTTTCATTTCAGTTTTATTCATTTAAGCATACATATATTATAATATGTATATATATTGTGCGTTTTAAATCATATCTTAGATATCGGATATTAAATATAGATTTTTTTTTACTTTATATTAATTACATTAGGAGTATTTTTTATACACAAATGCCTTACTCCAGCATTTCTCAATAATTTATCACATGGCTCCTGCCGCTTATTTTTCTCTTGCAGGTTCATTTCGAAACTTGTATAGCTGGATGACAGAACTTAAGACATTTTTTCACATAACTTAATATATTTTTGACACTAAATACTCAACTACAAGAAAAAAATATCAAACCAAATTATTTAACTTGACGATAAAATAAATGCCGCTTTCTTTTTATTTTTACAAGGGTTTCTCTAAGCAACTTTTCGCAACCCCTTGAGGCGCTCGCGTTCCACCGTTTGGGAAACGTTGCCGTGCTTGAGCGCCAGACAATTGTCACCTGTCTAAACAGGTTTTGATACTTTCAACATTTATTAAAAACACATGAGATTTACGGTTGCAGTAAATTTATGAATATAATAACTGTCTATGAAATATAATTAAGAAACTTGTAACTGCAATTATAAATCTAGATTAGCAACAGTTGCAATTTTTAATAAACAATGCGAAGCTTTGAAATAAAGCAAAATAACAGATTTTTTTTTGTAT
Organism: Calosoma granatense; assembly: GCA_022063505.1. Classification (NCBI taxonomy): domain Eukaryota; kingdom Metazoa; phylum Arthropoda; class Insecta; order Coleoptera; family Carabidae; genus Calosoma; species Calosoma granatense. The sequence continues at coordinate 113,113 of JAGJTL010000060.1, read as the reverse complement.
TAAGTATAATTTTAGATTGTAGAAATCAGAGATGTAGTGAAATTTTACTATCTCAAAATTTGAAGGGATCGGAAATTTGTTTAAACTGATATTTTAACTGAATACATATGTATGGATTTTTTTATCGTAGAAGGAATTTTAGATAACAAGATTTCACTTTTTGTTTACTTTACGTAGTAATTGTTTATTTTTCACACTTTTTTGTTGTGTAATATATTTGTATCACATTCAGATATTATATTATGTGTACTGTCTTAATAAAACCGTAGTAAACTTCGCTTATTGACATTCACAGAACAGAATTATCTTATTATTATTATATAGGCATAATATCCAATTAAAATCTATACTCTAATAAGCAGATCATTTATCAAGTTTGCCGATGAATAATTCGATTTGTACCTTATTTATTATTTATATATTAGCTCATAGCTCTGTTGTGGCAACTCTAATAACTGTCTCGGCAAATAATGTTCAGTATTCCGAATTATTCTGGACTAACTGAAATATGTAGGTATTTCATTCAACGGGTACCACGATATTCTAAAAGTCTCTGAACAATATACATTATACAATGATTATACTATTTCTATACAATGAATATACTGGATGTTCATTTTAAAATTAATCATAGCCCAGTACGATGTTAAAATGTATACGTATGTATATTTTCCCATAAGAATATATTTCACAGAGAATAACAAAACAGTCCAATAAAACGCAAATCTTCTTTAAACGTCATTTGACATTTTATAATTCTTTTTACAAAATAATTTACTTACAACAAAAAAGATAAAATTGTGCTGCAATTTCGATTGAGTAAATACACGTTTGCCATATCAAAAACGTAATTACAAATACTGATTATTTTTAAAACATCTCGTACATAATTTACTGGTTGAAAGAAAATGTTCCCTTTAATTTGAATTCTATTCCTTGATGAAATATATTTAAAAATCGTGAGATTTTTATCTGAATAGAGGATAAAGTTGTTAAGGCAACGACATTTCATGACATACAACGAGAAGCCATATTTAGAGACGGTAACGATATGAACTGGGAGGCGCTACCGTTTCTGTATTTTAATATTGTTACATCATATTTTTGCACTCTGGAACATTGATAGTACAAAATATTCCTTAGCCCGAGTGTAAAATTTATTTTAACTGAAATTCTACACATAATTTAACATAATTTTGTGGATAATTAAAATGATTTCTTTCTTTGTTTTGCTCTAACAGGAACAAACTACTATATCATTTTGCAATAATCGTATTTCTAGAGATTCAAGTACTAATGTCTAGTTCTGGAAAAAAAAACTGAAACTGAAAATAATATTTTTACATCTTTTTACTATATAAGGGTTTCCGTAATCTTTCATTTCGAATCCTTTCAACACGAACGATTTATCTCGGTTGACGTCATACTATAATCCTATATAAGTAGAGTTAAAAAGACTATTACATCCCAATTTCATAAAACACATTTTACTCGTCGTACAGGCCTGGATTAACACGTTTTGTATTCCACGGCAAATTGAACAAGAAAATGCGGAGGAAAAAACATTTTGCTTTTTCACTTCTCTTTTGCCAGGTCATGTTCATGTACCTATATGAAATATTTTTCTGAAAGGGCAAACTAGTTAAATTCACGTTAGCATTCTTCTATTTTTCATCTTGTATTTGTTAGTAAAATGTTGAGTATGCTGATAATTAAAATCTGAAAGTCTTAAAAATTTAATTAATAACGGATTATTTCAGATTTTTACTTGTTTTATGAATCTATTGTTGAGTTGATAATAGAATTATTAACTAGTTTCTCAACACACTGTAACACATCTAGATAATTATTGTTTCTAAATCCGGAGCCTTATGAGACGTCTGATATGCAGAATGAGTTTATTATTATAGTTAAGTATTAACTTGTTGGTAAAATAAAAATGAGTAAATGTATTTTCTCAGGAAACAATGTGAACTAAACTAGGTATATAGTGCTCGAATGTCGTTAAAAACTTTATCGTGTACGTCCATGTTCTCAAATGAAGAGAAAAGTTGTGTGCGGGGCCCAAGGATACATGCAAAACCAAGACCAGCGCCGTGCATATTTAATATTTCATTTGTTTCCGGAAAGAACTGAATTTTCCATAAGAAAATCTTCGGTATATCTGCTGGTCGTTACTTGGTACGCTCACCGACCAAATATGAAAACTCCGAATATACAAACATTGGACATTTCGTTGTTTGGAATGGCTTTATTTTCAACATCACAACGAACGAGCAAAGATATAGTGATGCCTATAAGACGAACTAAAAGTTTTAAAAGCTTAAAACGTTTTTCTTTTTTCTTTGTAAAGCTGGCGTTTCAGTTTTTGTATTTATGTATCTTCTGCCTACTAACTTTTAATTAATTTTCAGTATTACGACGTCGAATTACCGGGTACCTACACTGTCTCACTTTTTATATCTGTTGTTCTAGAATCTAAACTAAACTAAACTCAGTTTATGTTGTTTCGCTTCGTTTCGCTAAAGGTTTGCCTTTACATACTCACAGAATAATACCAGTACACACTAGTTGGAATATAAAGATAAAAAAACACAACAGTTTTTTGTATAAATAATGTACAACAAAGATGTTTTCATATTCCATTATGCCATAGTTTGTATTGACTGCACGAGCACAGTGCCTTCCTGATCTCCAACTGATAAACCAGAGGATTTTACTGTCCTATCCCTACTATTCTACATTTATTCTTTACAGTTGCCGAGATCAAAGCTGATGCAAACACAAAATAAACCATTTCACTGTAAATGTAAAATGTTCCACTTTTATTGCATTTAGCCGACAATAACTTCGTTTAAGAAAATATTTTTCGCTTTGAAATGTTGCGATGAAAATGTATGTAAATTCTAGTTGTTATGGCTTTGTGGCTACATACAACAAGTCAAATCAATATACTAGTTGTTCTTGTAATGTCGTATTTATCTATCTATATACAAATAGAACGGCCACTTCTATCCTCCAGACATACCACGATGTCAGATATTTAAAAATAAATTTCACTGAATAAATGTGAACTTCATTTTACGAGAAAATACTTGCGTTGCATCTATTATAATATCATTCAAGATAAGGATGATTATATTGCTATACAGCTCTTTTAGCGGGACGTATTTCCGTAGTGAAATATTTCTAGAATTTTTTTGTGACACGCGCAACAAAGAACATTTTGAAATATATTTTCTAGCGACGAAGATTAAAATATCTTTGAACAAAGTCTGGCTCATTCATAGTAGAATATCAGGATTTTTGAAATGATATTGTATTAATGATGACTGAATTCTAGAATGATCTAATTGAAAATATTACGAATGAATGTTCTTACACCGTGTCAATGAAATTATGAATGTAAAGTTATTATCGGGACGAAAGTAATTTATTATTCGATAAAAAGAAAAAAAATGCAGCAACAGTTCTGAAGTAAATAAGTTTCTTCTTTTCATACCGGTTAATTGAAAAATATAATTAATAAGAAAAAACGTACTCACTTCCACGTGTCGTCTATTTATATCATGTTCAAATATTAAATGCAATCTTAAAAATCAAACATTTTTTCCCCTTATTTCATAGAAAACTGGCCAAGCGGATTTAAATTCCCTTTGAATCGATGACAATAAAATATAGATTTTCCACCAGCAGATGCAGGCAGGTCATGCTGCATGCGTTGTTTTGTAATGGAGCGGAAGAGCGCAAGATTGGCGCGATTTCAACAGGAATGGCGGAGAAAGAGGAATGGAGGAGAATATAAGAGGAAAGTGTAGAGGAGTGGGGTTTAGCGTTACAGCAACAGATAGAAGGACAAGGATTTCGAGAAGATGTAAATGAAGCTTTCTATACCTACATAGTGGTGTCGAATAAAGACATCCCTATAGTGTGTGAGCGAGAGAAATGGATAGATCGGTGTGCTATGCTGACTAGTAGAAAAGGTACTTGCCAGTCTGATCCGTACCTAACGCATACATGGCATCCTGGCTTAGATTAACAATGATTACCTGATATCAAAGATGATATCCTAACACTATATATGTGATCAGATATCGTATGGGCCGAGCTAGATGAAATTGACAAAATGGATTCGTGTCCCTCCGTAACGTTATGTGTCGTTGTGCTGTTTCTGACGGTGCGTCGAATTTTTATAGCTGCTGAACTTTCTACCGTACTTTGCCGAAACATATATTTCGTTCACAACGTTACACCATTTGTTTCTGATACACGAAGGCTGTTGTTCGCCTAAACGGGCTTATGAACTCTACGTAAGACACTGAAAATAGTGGATCAATTAATACACTTAAACAGGGAGTTGAACTAATAAATTATTCTAACGAACTAACGGTTAGATTCAAACAAAAATGAAGCACTTAACAATTATATTTGAAAATAAAATTATATTTTTACATTTTCACTGCTAAACACGTGAATCGTGCTAAAATATATGATTAAATATTTTATTTCAATGTTTGAATTGACGGTAAATTGATTTTGCTCTCTGGAAATGATATTAACAGTAGTTTCAGTGATTCAATATTGTTTTGGTTGGAATTTGTAATGTATCTGGCGGTTATCATAGAATTGATAGCATTAATGTAAATAATTAATTGATATTGATTAGAATTGTGCCGGTATTATAGCGGTATTGTACGACAATTGTAAACATGTTTGTTATAATTATATGGAGTTTGGTACAATTTTAGGATATGCTAAAGTATTCAGAATTAATGATGATATTTTGATAAACGTTTTCAGTTAAATTTATTTCGAAAATATCGTGTCATTTCACTGGTAAATTGTATGATGTGTTTGGTGGATGTGTTAGCAAAAGAAGCATAGTTTAGCTCCAGCGTGTATCCTTAGCGTATAGCGACACATAGTCAAGTGGATCAATATAATAAACACCCGAAACTTACCGTACAACAGGGTTGGGCACGGTGTACCTACTAGTATTTCTCAAATTACTTACACACAATTTACTATCAAAACCCTGCTATTATTATATTATTGCGTTTACTGTTTTACAACCAATATACACAAGCAAAAAATGCCAGATCGACTCTGGCATCCTATGACTCTAGAAAGAGAAAAATTCTAGAATTATAAGATGCCGAAATATGTCTGGCTTTTTTTACCCGTTATGTATTATATAGGGTTAATCAAAAATGCCGAACAGGCAGTTTTTTCACAGTATTGTGGATTTTATTAAAAAAATTGTTGTCATAAAAATGTAAGAGGAGATTATAATATTTATATGAAACATTTATGAAAATGTAATATATCTGTGGAGTTCAAAGTAAAAATCAAATATTTACTCGTATCTACTGAAAATTAAGTAGCGAAGTATTTTTATTACTGGGCCCAGAAATTTTGCAATTAGAGTAAAGGGTATTTTCTCTTCAAAAATACAGTAAAAATTAAGCTAGTTGTAACCGTTGGTGGCACATTACCATTTTAAACAAAAAAATCACAGGTTAACATTTTTCATCGATTTTTTATTTCCCTCCAGGGATATAAAATAATGAACAATGTTTCAAATGAATATTATGCATCATAATATCGTATTTAATTTTTACCAAAGCAATTATTGATAAAACTCATAATTGTGCGAATAAACGTCCACATTTTTGACTAAACTTGCATGTAGATTGTACTACAAATACAAGATTGATTCAGTGCCGTAGATACAATAGCGTAAGGGGTGCGGTCGCACATGTGCCTAAATTCAATAGGAATTCACGCGCCAAATGGCTAACTTGAAATATTACAAAACAAATCGCAAAAATCAAAAAAAAAATTAACGTTCTTTTTATTCATAACAAAAAGAGAGGTGAATTTTTGACTCTGATATCCAGGCTTGTATATACCATATTACACTAGTGTGTTGACTATATATACAGAAGTAAATATATTCATGTTTAGGATTGCACACCTATGCAGGTATCTCCCTAATTAAACATCAATAGAATGATGTTGACATACACGCAATTTAATTAATCTACTTGACAACACCGTGATTGATTATTATTAACTAAATTGTTTCACCTTGATATACCGAACCCATTACTGTATCTAGTTCATTTGAAACAACATACCAAATGGAAACAATGATTCATGTTGCATTTATAAAATAAACATTGTTGCCGGATTACAGTGATTTGAATAAACTGCATTTTTTCATTAGTCAACTAGAATCGCAAAACTTATGTTCAATTCTTAATTCTTAATCTGCCTGCATCAAAAAAACCCTGAAACCAGTAGGTAAAAAAAATTTTCAAAGTTTTTCAAATTTTTCATTACTAGCCGTACAGGGTTGAAACTTTGCATTTCAGGTAAATCGGGCATTCTCTCTTCAAAAATACAGTCAAAATTGAGTTAACTGCATCTGTTGGCAAAATACAGCCATTTTTTGGTCCAAAATCGTTATTATCTCAACAGTCATGAATCGAATTGTGAAACTGATGGTAAATTCTTAATTTACACCCCACAAAAACTCAGAAGTCACAATTTTAACTCTCTACGACCGATAGGTAAAAAGTTGAAATTTTTTTTCCTGGCATCAAAATAAGAGCTGTCGGCGATCTTGGCCTTGAAACTTTGCATATAGAGTAAATCTAGCATTCTTTTTTCAAAAATGTAGTCAAAACTGAGCCAGCTATAACTGTTGACGAGATACAGCCATTTTGAACTGCAAACTCGTTATTAGCTCAACAACTGTAACTCGGAAATCGATGTTTAAATTTGTAATCTTACGCCCCAAAAAACCTTAGGAGTCACAATTTCTATCTGTTACGATGTATAGACAAGAAGTTACATAGTTTGTCAGAATGAGAACTGTTAAACATATTGTACAATAAATGAAGTTTTTTATTAGCGTACATAGAACGATATATTTCTAGTATTAGATCGGTTACAAACTGATTTCAGTAAGCCTCTGATCAGTACCAAGAGACCCAAAACGTTATGATAAATTATTGCCTAATTATGATTATTCTGTTAACAAGTTAATGTAAGTTTGTTATTAAATATTATTTTTAGAATTCTGCTTGTTAATCCATATCTTCGAAAAATTGTAGTTCTACATAATACAAATTAATATAAATTAAGATTAACATTCTTGTAAATGATCATATTTACGTAAATTACTAAAACTCTACTCTACTCTAAATAATTAGGATACAAGTAATGGTTCGTTTATTTTTTGTATTTGTATAATTTACAACGTTCTTCACTAATAATTTAAAAGTTTTGATGTGACCTAATTCGTCATACTGACTTGAAAGCTAGATGCATGCAAACAGACAAACCTAGGCAAGCTTTTGCGTGCATACACCGTTGGTGCGTAATGTCAAGTAAGTAATTATTCGGTGTTTATTTAATGCATATTACATGGTTGTCTTTTTTTACTTCAAATATTACTTTTCTTCTTCTTCTAATTAACTATTATATATAGTTTAAAAAGTCTAAATTCAATATGACTCCGTTTTCTCCGTCCAATTGGTTACGAAGATATAGCATTCGGAATTTATTACTTTTAAGTATTTTTAATTACGATTGTAAAATGAAAAATTTCTTATATATATACATATATCGAATAATACTCAAAAATGTAATGAAAATTTATGCCATCCCTCCTTAATTTTATTCAGTACATCCCTGGACATTGCTGTCATTTATATTCATTAAATTATTTGAATACAGCTGTAATGATAATTGTGGGCTAATTATTATAATGTACTTATTACATTACATACATATATTTTTCTCTCAAACGTTCTACATGTGCACACATATTCGTTGTTGTATTAGGGCTCGCAACCGTTAAAAATATATCGATTTTTAGAACATCATTTTACAAATATTTTATGTTGTGAAACCGGGATTAACGCTTTAAAATACTTTCATTTAAAACGGCAGAATAATTTAATATAAGCTACTTTATTCAGTAGAAAATGCGTTCAGCATGCAACTACACGTGTTTATGTGTTATTTAATGTGTAGATTCAAGATTACACAATTGCACTATAAATACCTATTAACCTGAAAATGTAGACAAACACTGTTGTTCATTTATTGTACAATATTACATAGACACATTATATGCTAATTTACGGTTACACGTAATATTTGCAAATAAATGAAATTTCAGTTAATCATGTCACAGATTTTTGTAAAAAAATGTTATGCAAT
>JAGJTL010000060.1:53371-64991 GCA_022063505.1 Calosoma granatense | reverse complement strand
ATGTATGTATATGAATAGGAATAATTTTAACAAAATAACTAGACGTAAATATCGAATATTATGTGTAGTATTAACAATAGATATTGATTTGATGAAATTGCATAGTTCTGTTGTCTGGAGGATGTAAGAAAGCCTGTATAAGGAAGTAAGGATTGCATTACTTAGATCGATGCGAAGGAAGTGTACTTGGAAATTGAATATGCACGATTACGGAAATGGCGTAGGCATCGATAGAATTATGTGTACGTGTTCAAGTAATATAATTCCATTTGTTCCGTATACATGGGACAATAGAAATGAATAAAATGAAGAAAAGCAAACAATGTTCCTAAATACATATATCGTCTGTTAATTGTTTGTTAGAAAACCATTCTATAATTATTGTACGCTTGAGAAAAATTCCACCCCCGCCGGCGGATTATATGAAATACATATATTTATTTATCACTGCGCATAACTGTTCATCGGATATTGTCGTATGGTGCGCGATGCGGAGGTTGGCATTTCCGAGACAGTATTCTGTGGACACTTAACACCCCTCCAGTATCGATGTGTGCGCGAGTCAGATGCGCAGTGGTTCCACTAAGTGTCTATAGTACAGTCAATACCATTTGTTACGCTAGAGCTGTAGTCGCGATAATTTTGCAATTTTAAACGCAGAAACACACAAAACCGGCGTGCGATACAGATCCTAGTGTTGTGTTCACTTGTTAACAAGGTGCATACAATATTTTACATTTCATTTGTAAATATTTGCTAGTGTTCTGTGTGGTAATTATATTGTATTTCTACTTGCTGAAAATCAGTTGTGCTTTTCTGTTAAGTTTCTCATCTTTAGATGTTATTGCACACACATGCTTGTATGATTTTGTTTTACAATACAATGTTAATATATGTTTATTTATTTTATTATAATGCAGTTTATATATTTATTTATTACCTATCGACCCATCCACAGTTTTCCTTGTTCTTTGAATGTCCTACTTTTTTCTGCATCAGCATTTTTTTTAACTTTATTTCGATCCAACGTAGCATAGTCTTAGTATTTTGTTCAAAGAAATAATTAGTTGTTCTTGAACATTGTATACTTTATGCTTCTTAACTGTAGCAGTTTACAGACTATACAACTTTGTATTTGACTCTTTCGTGTTACGTAAATGTACCATTATTTGTAGCAAGTGTTTTCAGTAATTGTATTTGTTACAGTTTAAATCGAACTACAAGTAGCTGACCAAAATGGCATTTGCAGGATTGAAAAAACAAATCAACAAGTGCAATCAGGTAAAAACGAATTTTTCATTAATGAAGAAATGATATTCATTTAATATTTCTGTAACTTTTTTTGCTGTTGGAAAACTTTTTTCTTTACTAATAGATTTTTTTTCAATATATTCAATTTTTTTTCGGAAGTTTATCAATATGTTTAGCATCTAATAATTTTCTGGTTTTTTTTTTCATTAAACTTTTAGTTATCGCCTTTACAAAATATTCTGCTGTGATTACATCATTATCAAAGCAATTTGTTTTTTGCAGATACTTTTTGTATCTGTTTTTCCTTATATTCAGTTAGAAGGGGTTTGGCTTTTTCATTTATACAATCCCCGATAGAGATTTTCTGTATCCTAGATGTTGTTTTATGTATGTTCTTTACTTTTCTCATTTTTTTGGCACACACACCCATTTCCTGCTTTAATGTTTCATCCTGAAATGGATAAATTCCAAATGACCTACATACAGTTTCATACAATTTCAATACAGATTGAAAACTCGATTTTTGGTTCATATAAGGTCACGTTATTAGTTTTATAGTTCTATTAAAAGGGCTTTATTTACAATACAGAAATTTCTACTCTGCATAATATTTATTGAACTACCACATTATCATAAAATCTTAACTGAAATGATTAACCAATTTAATCATGTATGAATATACTTTTCATATAAATTTTTTTAATGAACTTACTTGAAGTAATCCTAAATAAAATTTTTAAGATCCAAATCCTAGTGTAATATAAATCGTTTTATTACACATTAAATAACGTAAAAGAGTTAATTGTTATTTTATATTAGTTTATTGATCTGATTGATCACTTGCATATCGACATTTTTCTTGTATACGTTTTTTACAATTCACAGAAAAATGTTGTGAATAAAGCTATTATAAATCGATTTTGTTAAGGCTGATATACACATAACATATTGGGCTTCTGTCATGCCGCTGCGCTCTGAAATTTTGACCATTTCAGAACTAGAGCAATCGTTACATTTCGTCTATTTCCGGCTAGTTCCGAATAGGCCAGAAACAATGCTTGAACATGGTAATGTTAATTATATACATATTATGTAATTTACACATGCCGTGCCATTGGAAACATCTTTCGGAGCAAGCAGCACTTCGTGTGTAAATGTGAAAAAAGCCATCCCTTTGAAATTAAATATAATTGGAAACCGAAGAGCAGGCAATTTTCTAACTTGACTGTTGTGCGTGCAACATAAGTCGCTTAAATTAGGCAACAGTCGTACATTCCGAACAGAAAAATGCATTTAATATAATAAAGAAAAAAAATCGATTCTGTTCATATACTCAGTTAATTATTTCAAATTTCAACGTGTAAATTATTAATAATATAACATGCAATAGTGAATACATGTTCTACTTAATTGGAATTATGTAACGAGTATGTATGTACGCTGATATTACAGCACATGTAATCTTATTTCAAAAGGAACTACAAAGCCATGACATTATATCATATGCTCCATATTCACATAATAACTGGCAATGCTCGTATATACAGAGTACGTTCTGTTCACCTGTTCATTTATGCATATCGTGATTCTGCAAGCTTCAACCAGTTACTTGATACTTACACAACAAAAGATAACATTTGAAATATTTAATTTCCAGTATGTTACTGAGAAAATGGGAGGTGCGGAAGGCACTAAACTGGACTTGGATTTTATGGATATGGAAAGGGTAAATAAATTGTTATTAATATCCAGCATTTGGAATTAAATAACGCATTACATCTTATTTATAGAAAACTGATGTCACATACGAATTGGTAGAAGAATTACAACTAAAAACTAAAGAATTCTTGCAACCTAATCCAACAGCACGAGCTAAAATGGCTGCTGTAAAGGGAATTAGCAAATTGAGTGGTCAGGCAAAATCTAACACCTATCCACAACCGGAAGGCGTATTAGGGGATTGCATGTTGCTGTATGGCAAAAAGCTCGGAGATGACAGTTTATTTGGTACGAAATTGAGGTTAGAATTTCACGGAACAAGTATGTTATGTGTTGTTGTTTATTATAACTAGGTACCGCATTAATTGAAATGGGCGAATCTCTGAAACAAATGGCTGATGTCAAATATTCGCTTGATGACAACATTAAGCAAAACTTTTTGGAACCGTTACACCATCTGCAGACTAAAGATCTTAAGGAAGTTATGGTAAGCAAAATTATATTTCATATTTAAATTTCTCATTGTACACAAGCTTTTTTGTCCGGTGAATTTACAATAAAGCATATTTTTAGAATATATTATAGTATGTTTGAAACGAAATTGAAAATTTGACGGACGATTCATTTATAAGGAGATTTTACTAGAAGTTTTATTCGATGCATGCATATAGAAATATCCAGTAAATAAAACGTAATATATTGTCATAGTACGTTTTAATCAAAATATAATTTGTAACTTTTGTAGTTACATATTGTGTACTATATCAGTTGCGTAATCTATTGACAGTAGTACTCTTACCGGTTTTAATAAAATGATATACTAATCGTATTTTGTAACACTAGTGATACATCTACATGTTGGAGATACTAGTTGTATGTGATCATCTATATTCAAATATCTGCTATTATTCGACCGAAGAATTTCAATGTTGCATGCAAATGTTCAGTACAAAAGTAACTGTCATTATTTTCAATGTGTATACTATTCGTTGTCGATTTTTCTAATAAAAATTATGCTCTGTTATGAGTTTGAAAGAAAGCATATTTTTTGCAGCACCATCGGAAAAAGTTGCAAGGCCGCAGGCTAGATTTTGATTGTAAAAGAAGACGTCAAGCCAAAGGTATGTTTGAATGAAATATTATATATGTTTAGTCGTGAATCGTATCAGGTTTGATGTATTTATCAAATTTACAATTTTATACTGATGTGTTGACATAGATAATCACAAAAGGCTTGATTTTGAATGTTGCATGTTTCTGTACAGTACAGAACAAGAGTCCATATTCAAGCCCTCAAAGATCTCAGGGCTTACCACATGGTATGTGTTTCCTAAACAAACCCATACAAACATTTCACACTTGCTTTGCTCTTGTAGACTCTGTTCCATGCAGCAGTTTTACTCGAATGAGTTGTTCGTGTTGTAAATGTTCCATCTAATGGGAATTATGCTCAATTATACATTAACAAAACATTCATATTTTCAAGATAATTTACATACATAAGGACAAATGTGTCTGTCATTTTCAGTCAGGACTATTAGCGGACAGGTCATTGAAAAAGTAAATATTTTATTTTCCTAGTGATATACGATTCTGTAAATACCCGTAGTAACAAAAAGGTTTCAACTTTCAATTTACAAATAACTTTTTTTAATAAACTTGATAAGATTGTTTACAAATGGATGACTGATTCGTTCTTCGTACGGGCAAATAGAACTTGACATAATATCTTAAGATAGACTAAGTTACATGAATGGGTGCTATAATATATTCTACAGAAATAGAAAATAATTATATTTAGATAACTATTAATATAATTGATATGAAATGATGAAATATCACTCTTGTTCATGTAATTCGGTCGTAGCATGGCCATTTACGTGCACTGTTAATAATATGGACATCACTGTTGCACAACATATGCATAATCATTTCACAGGGATTTATTCGTATGCATCGTTGTTTTGCTACCATCAATAGTGTAGTAGCTATTATATGTTTATACATGTAACATAGTTATATGTGTGTTATAACTGAAATATTACGTACGAGCATCAACCTGCCAGATCTAATCAATAGTTGTATATTTGAGATTGTTATGGCTGCACATTGTGCTCTATCTAATTATTAAAACAATACTGCAAACTCAACTGTAATTTACTGCATTCATATATAATTCTCATTCAATTTCAATGTGTAATTTTAAAATTTTTAATTAAATCTCAGAACATTTACTTCGATTCTTTGAAACCAATATCTTTGATTAACAGGTTGAATCTCGGTTGTGTAATTATATGTTCGTAGACAAAGTAAATCAATCTTTAGAAGAAAACAAAGTTCATAATATTTGTGTAGATATTTGTGATCAGTTAACTAGATGTAAATGGCTTTTAATTTATACCGAAGACCATTTTTAGTTTTGTCCAGTATGATTTTGTGAATGCTTAGCTAACCAATGTTCTTTTCGCATGGAACCTGGGCTTCTATGATGACAGGTTCACATATTACAGATGACGAAATCAAAATGGCGGAAGATAAGTTCGCTGAGTCGCTTCATCTGGCTCAGATGGGCATGTTTAACTTACTGGAGAATGATGTGAGTACACATATGTTCACTGTGAAACAGCCCATTTTGACTTGAAAATTTTAATTTACTGGCGGTGCAGGTTGAGCAAATTTCCCAGTTGGCTACGTTCGCCGAAGGACTTTTGGATTATCATAGCCAGTGTACTGAAATTCTTAGGACTCTCACAGAAACATTGCTTGAAAAGTATGTATACTACACAAGTGACATCATATTCAGCGCAACAACATAGTCAAACATTTTATTTTATAAATATTTGTGCAGCATGTTTGTATGAATATCTTGTTTTCATTCATTTACAGGAAGGACGATGCTGCAAATCGTCCTAAATTGGAGTTTGTACCAAAAACACTAGCCGATCTAAACATTGAAGGAGTTTCGGATGGAGTAAATGGTATAACTCACAGTACTCCATCTGTGCCCCCATACCCTGTTCCACCTGCTTCTAATCAATTCATTCATCCACTTCCTGTCAAATGTGTGAAACCTCAACCAAGGATAGTACAGCGACCTGATCCATTTGCTCCCATAGATCCTTGGTCAATTCAAGGTATTTATTTTTTATTTATTTTTATCTACAATACAAAGATATGTGAATATCATGACACTGTTTTTTAAATATTTTTCACATATTTCTGTTATTGTATATAATTTTACATACAGTGAATTTTCAGTTAAAACACAGCTAATTTAATGAATATTTTAAGTTACGTTTATAAAAGTTACCTACCTGATGCTTCCTGTCATTCCTGAATTCAGTGGTCAGTGGGTGATGCACAATTGTATTTGTTACATACGTGTATGTGTTCGATGTACATCTACCTACAAACTATATACATTTCTTCAACATTTCAAAATCCCTTGCTTTCATATTTATGTGTTCTCTTTTTCACTTTTTAACTGTTAGCCCTTTCGATTCAACGTTTATGTTATAACAATTCATGACTAGCAAAAATATAATAAATAAATGTTGATCAATGGCCCTTATTATAAAGAAGTATAAGGTACAGTGTTTATATTCACCAGTGATTGACTTTATTTCTTTAGTTTCTTGTGTTCGTGTTCATTTTCATTATATCAGATCATATTTTGCATGATTTTCAAATACCATATATCGAAAGGGTTAAAACCGTGCCGTGTGAAGATGAAATTACATTAAAACTTTTCTTGTTTTCGCTTGAGAAGAAGTGTTTCATGTACGTTTTCTTCGTTGCTTGATTCTGGTTTCTGATCGGTAATGGTTCTAATAATGATTGATTCTGTCTTCTTATCTATCATTGTATGTATTAGAGGTCTGCGCCAATGACAAATTCATTTTAATTTCCAAAGAAAAACATTTCTTATAAATTCTGTTTAACCACACAAAAAACATTCATTTTATTTCATTCAAAATCAGTTTAAATGTAATACATAATTCATGTAGTAACACTGGTTTATGAAACATATGAGACCCAAATTATTATAAATTAAAACGAAATATTAATATTTTAACTCTATCTGTATTTGATTGATAATGCATTGTTACCACTCGTAACTGAAGATAATCCCTTGGAATTATTAGTAAAAGTGGCGACGTAGACCTCTTTAGTCTCTTTTCTGTACTAAGCTTGTTTGTTGGAGAATGTATGCTTGTGTGTAGGCTCTTCGCAAGTGTCTTCACCACAGCACAAGCCACAAGTCCATTTAGAATTACATCCAGGACAGCATTCTGCCAATGGTAACTTTCCAACTTACTGTTGTCGCGTTAACTTATTATTTATTTATGTTGTTTCATTTTTTTAAATTAGCTTTGTTTTTATCAGAAATACGTACAGTATTCATGAATCAAACATATTTGTTTTTTTTTACTTTAATCAGTTTGTAGTTGTCATCTCTAAATATAGTTTATTTAAAAATCGTTTAAGATGAATTTCGTATTCAAATGTATATAATACATTATTATGATTACTCCACAGACTAAATGTGTATTTTATCATCATTAATCATTTGTCTTATGAGTTTTCATCTTAACCGATTTCCATTTTATATTATTACACAGTCAAAACATATTCATCATAGGATCCAATTATTTTTGTATATACTCTTCATTTGCTAAGTGTTTCAGTGTCATATATATTGTTTACATTGTTATCTGGCGTGTATATTCTTGCAAGATAATACATGTGCATTATTTTGATTCGTTAGGTCGGTAATGCATATTTGTGTTTTGTTAGGTGTACTCTTATATGGTAATAGTAGTTGTAGCATCAGTAGTGCTAGTAAGATCTGTTACTTGTCTACTAATCTGTATAATATGGAATTTTAGCCTCTCCGTTGCCGTCCCCAATGAAGTCTCCTGCCAGGACGCCTATGACCAGAACACCCTGTTGCACAGCACTGTATGACTTTGAGCCGGAAAATCCTGGTGAATTAGGATTCAAGGTAATATACCTACTTGTATATCATAACAGTCTATGTATGTTTTACATGTACATTACATATAAACATAACACTACACTAAATAATACTTTCTACTACAGTTACTTATATCTTCTTTCAATTGATAAATAACCTATAAGTAATTAAAACCGATTTATAGACTCAGATTTACAATTTAATGTTATTTAATACAAATTATTCGATTATGAAAAGAACGGAAATAGTGGTTTCTCATGACAAAAAACACAATATACTTCTATATTTAATAACATTAGAGCAGACATTGTCAATAATTTTCATATGACATATAACACAAGAACACAATGTTTAGTGGCATATGTGTAAGAAATGAATATGTATGTTTTTGTGTGTTGGTAAAAACAGGAAAACGATGTGATAACCCTCATAAACAAGATCGACGAGAACTGGTTCGAGGGCAGTATAAATGGTCGCACCGGTTACTTCCCTGTATCGTATGTTCAAGTAACGGTTCCGCTGCCATGAGTCACTGGTTAAACACTTTGTCCCTGCGTCTTATGTCCTACTATCTAACACTACTGTTCTGCAATCTTTAATTCTCGTCGTGTTCACTTTTACCTTCGTTCATGAACACGTGTGATATACATGTTTATTTCATTCAGGCCCAGGTGTAGATCACACAAACATCATTGGTACAGAACGTATGAATTGCGTAAATATTCTGTGAAATAGATTTGATTTCGATAATGTTTCGTAGAGAAATACTGCTGTATTACCGAATAGAATACTAGGTTCTGGATCATTTAGACACGTACATCACACGGATGAAAATTCCCTCCCTTTCTCATTGTGGAGACTGATATTGATTCGGAATAAAGTTTGAAACGTGCACTTTGAAATACTTGCTTGATTAGGCGTAGCGAAGGCTTATTTAGTTGTACATTTCAGTTGTAATTGATGTTTTAGCGTAACTAGAGTCATTATTTTTGTAATTCCTTATTTCCAGCTAATGTACTACGTCTTCTGTGGCACTGTGCTTTTCATACTCGTAATAATTTTTATATTTTATGTATAGTATTTAAATAATTAATTTTACTGAAATCTTCCTATAATTGTAATGATTCGTTTGCGTACGTATGTCATTTGACATACTGATTTTATATTCCAATTTTAGCTAATTATGTGTAATTATGATTTGGGTACTTATGTGCTGATGAACATTGAAACATGTTATAAAAATCCGTATCGTATACTCGTACGTCGTATATATTCATTTATTAGAATATTTGCCAATTAGTTATTTAAGTACTAATTTTAGAGACATGTTACAAGGGGCACGAATTGTTGATTAATGTTATGTGCTAAAGTTACCTACAACTGTTCATTTGTACATTCGACGGCTTGATAACATCCTGTGCGGTGTGTATGTGATGAATTATTGAGTTTGCTTACTAGCAAATATATATGCCATGCGCTATATATACGATATGATATGATATGATATACTAAGCTGTGCTATAATTGACCATGAATGTACGTACAAGTCAAATTATACTACTGCAAGTCAAGAAGACTGTTTCTATTTCGTGTAAAACCTTTGTTGACATTTGAAATATTTTATTATGTCTGGTCCGCAACGTGTAGAACTGGCAGCTGTTTTTCAATTATCTTTGCGTAAAATGAATATGATAAATATATATACATATACATAATAATGACGGAATATAAATTGTTGGCTTTTTGAGAAATGTATAATACTGTGTTTCCAAGTTCAAAATTATATAATAATATAAAGTATCTATGTTTACTCATTGTGGTGACTTCTAGATAGTGTAGCAATGTTCAGATTCATTATTTATACACAAGTGTTACTTTCTCTTCCTGTTCTTCATTCGGAAATTCTTTCATACCTATATTTGTGCCCTAACGCTTCAAATACCTACATACAATTCAAAATATACATTTAAAAATGCATGAAATGAAAACTATAATAAATGTTAAACATGTAAGAATCAAAGTGAAATATGATTTGTTCATATCATTTCAATGATGTCGGTTTGCGAACATTTCTTTTTTGTTCCATGTTGATTTATCTGTTTCTACTAACACTAATATTACTATTACTACTAATATGAATTACTCTTCCATATTGTTGTTTCACATAATACATAATGTGTATGCTAGCGTGGACTAGTAGGAAATGTTCGGTAACTGACGCGTTTTATTCAACGTCCCCGAAACCAATGACGGCTAGCCCTAGTATTTGCTGTAGATGTACACCTTTTTGTGCTATTCAAAGTTCGTGTGAAAACATTTTACCAGATATAGACATTGCTCCGTGCATACGATTAATCTCAGACTGTACCGGGTGAGTTGTTGTTGTTGTTATTCTAAGTTATTCCAGTACAGCAAGCAACTGACGAAACTACATATGTAGTCAGTTAGTGAACCAGTCAGTCATTTGTCTGTATATTGTTGGATTGACATATTGTCTGTTGCTGTTGTTACTGTGATAGAATCCAGCTGATAGTCCTCTGTGTAAAACATACCTGATCCGTTGGTACAATAACTCACACATTCGGTACAGTGTACGACGTGTTATTTGATATCTGGTCCATGACAATACATTAGTATATAAAATTATTCTAAGTATAATTCAATGAGATGATACCATGCACATACGTTTGATTTGTTGTAAATATGTGTAATTAATTAAATTACTCGTGATAAACAGTTTTCAACATGTTGTGCATTTTCATAATATTAACGGTGCCATTGTTTCTTAGTAGTCCCGATATCATTGAATCTAGTTTCTTTCTTTCTTTCTTTCTTTGTCATTTGATGTTGAATTTCATTTACAGAATACAAATACCGTACATACATATGTAGGTTATGATAGATAATGCACAAATGATGTAGGTACTTACCACGGTTCTTGTACCTATTGTAAAATGTTGAAAATTGTATTTGTGTAACGAGATAAGGATGATAATGATGATGTTGAAACTGATAAGAAAAACACTGTTTGTTTGCAAATGATGAAATGATTCTAGAGATATACTTTCAGTAGTTATTTTTAAATTGCAAATAGCTCCCATAGCAATAACCTTCAGTATAACCGACAATATGATTTATTTGTAAGATACAATTGATTACGATATAATTTATTTCCTTTTATATAACAACTAAATGCTTTACTACTGAATTGGTGCTAGTTAATTGATTCTTTGACCTTCCTACAACCTTGTGTTGCGATGTATGATGTGTTTCCGTATGTAGATGTTTCGTTTGACAGATGTCCGCAAGTACTGATGTTACTGTTTCTCTATGTTTCGTATTTATATTTCAGAGAGCTGTTGAATTCTGTCAAGTATGGGATGTATATATTGTTTTACTATGGTTCTGTTTAGTAACCGTACCATGTTCGTACACATGCACGGACACTCCAATCAGTGGACAAGATATGAGCTACTGTGCTATAAACTCATCATTACCATCGAGTTTATGTATTGTTCATGCTGAATGTATGTTGCACACAGCCCACTGACACAAGTGTCCTGCAGAGTACCGCGAACAAATTATTATATATTTTTAGTTATGGTCTAGAGATCATGTTAATGTGTATTTGATATATAACGATTGACTCTAAGATTATTTAATATAAGTACA
>JAGJTL010000059.1:7670095-7696441 GCA_022063505.1 Calosoma granatense | reverse complement strand
CACATATATTTTCGTGCTTATGTATACTCGTATATACGAGTATATACGAGTACATAGTTTCAGGTTGTGTTACTAATTTGTTTAGTTAGTAATTTTTCTGACGAGATGAACCTCGACTATAATGGACGATTTTACTTGGTACTATCTTACCTTCATCCTCCTCATTTCTATCGCTTGTCCAATCGAAACTTCGTGCTATGGCCATCTTCCACTTGGAGTAGCGCATGTCACGCTCTACAAATACACGTATCTCCGCATATCCGTATATGTATGAATAACTTAACAACACTTACGATCCTCCGTCACTAACGGCTGGAATGTATCACTTGGCACTTGGACTACAGATTCCAGGTCCCACACCTCTATACCCTTGGCACTGCCTGCGGCCATGGCTGCACCCAGAGCAGTTGTCTCTGTCATCAGAGGTCTGACTACAAATGACAGTATTACACACCCACACCCACACACACACACACACACACAGGTATCTACACTGCATGTTGCAGCAACATTACCTACTGGTATACCACACAGGTCAGCCTGCAGTTGCATCAGCAGATTGTTAGCGGTCATACCACCGTCGACCAGCAGCTTTGTTAACGGGAACCCGCAGTCCAGCGTCATCGCTTCCAGGATGTCACGTATCTGGTAACACACGGACTCCAGTGCCGCCCGTACCAAGTGACCCGGTTTACTTTCCTCTGTCAGGCCACACACTACACTGTAATGTACATATGTATATATATATGTATGTGTATGTAGTAATTATATGTATATATATATATATATACCTTCGTGCATCCTTACGCCAGTATGGAGCGTATAAGCCTGAGAATGCTGGTACAAAATACACCTCGCCAGTACACTCGACCGCCTCGGCTATGCTCATCGAATCACTAACACTATTTATTATTTGTAAATTATCTCGTAACCACTGTATTGCAGCACCTTCAATATACACACACACACATACATACATACATACATACATGTATATGTACGTACTACAGATAGATAGATAGATAGATATATAGATATGTATGTATGTAACAGTGATATAATATTCACCTGCAATCGCTACAGAACCTTCCAAAGCGTACATTGGACACTTGTCTCTACCCAGCTGGAAAGCAACGGTAGTCAATAGTCCATGATTGGATTGTACTATCTGCAACATTCACACACATATGTATATGCACATGCACTGTATGTATTTGTGTACGTATACACATACAGATGTATTTATCGTACTTACCGCAGTGCCAGTGTTGTATAGTAAAAAGCAACCAGTGCCGTATGTACTTTTGGCTTGGCCCCGTTCAAAGCACGCCTGTCCCACTAACGCTGATTGTTGATCACCCAAACACTATAACAATACACGATATACATGGCAGGCAGGCAGGCAGGCAGGCTCCACTGCTAGCTACTAAACACTTACCCCCGATATGGGAATGCCTTTCAGTGCACTGAGCGACAGATAGCCATAAATCTCCGACGAACTACGTATCTCGGGTAATATGCTCATCGGTATATCGAAAAAACTGCACAGTTGCGGGTCCCATTTCAGAGTGTCGATATTCATTAACATGGTCCTGGATGCATTCGTCACATCAGTCACATGCAGGCCACCATGCACGCCGCCCGTTAAATTCTGCACACGCACACATACATAGAGCAGCCGTAGTGGCAGTAGTAGTAGTAGTAGTAGTAGTAGTAGTAGTAGTAGTAGTAATGAAATAAATATATTGCGGTACTCATACCCATATAAGCCAAGTGTCCACCGTGCCGAATAGACATGTGCCTCTGCTGATCGCGTCCTGCACTTGCTGCACATTGTCCAACAGCCATCTCAGTTTCAGTGCACTAAAGTACGTGCTCACCGGTAAACCACACAGTGGTTTCAAGTAATTCTTACTGCGTTTACCATAACCTAACACTTTGTCCACAGTTGCTTCTGTTCGCACGTCCATCCACACTACAAACCAACATCGGTACCGCGTATTATTATTATACATATTAGTTGCGTGATACACACACGTACCGATAGCATTGTACAGCGGTAAGCCAGTTTCACAGTCCCATACAATGGTTGTCTCACGTTGATTAGTTATCCCTGTCGTGACAATATCATCAGGATCTATGTCTAATTTATGCAAATTGTCCACGGTGTAATTGATACATTCAATAACTGCATTTAGTATGGCAACAGGCTCTTGTTCAACCCATCCTTCCTTAGGACATTTCTGTGCAATTGGTGTCTGATGATATGTTAACACTTCAGCAGTCTTCGCTGCAAACACCTACAAGAGAACATCCATTTTTAACAAAACTAATATCCAAGTGTGCACATCAATATCTAAGACTCGACACATATGTACAGGTTAGTGTACTATATTACCAAAAATCTGGCACTTGATGTTCCTTCATCAATCGATCCAACGAGTGGTCCAAACCTTCCCTTTCTTAACTCCATGATCAGAAGTAATTGTCCGTTTTTAAATTATTTATTTCAATGCTGCACTGACAGCTAATATACATTATTTATTTTCTTATTATGAAATAGATAAAAGTCGATGAGTGTGCGCGCAGTGTTACCAAATATCGATAAAAAAAAATGCACGGTCTACTTACCAGTGGTGCAAATATGTCACAAATAAATAATTGTTATTTCCCATGCTTACTCACACACCTTGTTTATCGGCATCAATTTTGTGCCATACTGTCTGGCAAAAAGCTTTTTGAAATTCGGTATTATTATTTTTTTTAATTCTACAGCATCCCTGAAGGTGGCACTCGCATCGTTTCATCTCAGTACAAAATGTGCTCCTGCAAATTTTAACCGGCTACGCATAAAATCGATACTCTTCTAGTTTCCTTGTCTCACTAATACAACTTTATATCTATCTGTTTCGCTTAAATATCGGTTAACATGCGAAGCAACTTACATGGGCTGTTCCAAGATATTTTTACCACTTCCTCTTGTAATGATTGCAATTTTAAAATTAAAGATACTTTCCGCGCTGTACATCAATCGAGTGCATTATTTTCGTACAACAAATAATGTGACGTTCTGAATGGACAATAAAGTGCACAGTGTGAATATTCGGATGTGATGAATGACAACCCGATATATTCGTTTAGTGTTGTTCACTAAAATATGTGTTGTATGTCGATAAATCCTATGTATTACTAATGTGCTGCTTAAATCAAGTGTTTACATAACAGTAGGGATAATCAAGTAAACATATACGAGTATATATGATCGAAATCTGAATTATCTTTCACATTTATTCCAATCACTGGACGACTATTTAATACATTTGTGTGCAGTTACCCTTTCCGTTATCATTTCGTATAGAGTTTGTCAAAGTTTGCATGATCAGAGTGCCTACTCTGATCATCATCATCATGTATAAACTGTTATTGAGTGAGATTTTGTTAGAGATGATAGTTAGTTATTCTAGGTATCGGTTGGAAAGTTAAAGGCGTCAATAGTGAATCTGCATGGATTTGTTGTTTATTCTGAGTTGGAAGCTGTCCAAATGTCTTAAATATAGTCTCTTTCTTACGTGGTAATTTTAACCGTTGGCCTTTCTCGCGCGAATTTTCTCCGATGTACCTACAATACAGTTAAATAAATAACCATTTACAGGTGTTGCACGAAGGAGCTCCGAAATGTGTATTGACATAACTTCGAGTGACTTGTCAGTCCATTTAACGTTACAACGAAATTTACAATATGCTGTAGTATAACTATCGAATAAGAAAGATGTCAACCACTTATACAAGTGTTTAGCGGTTCAGCAACATGGTGATAGCTAGGAGTTCGATGTTTTTTATTTTACTTTTTTTAATGCAAAATCAAAGATACGTTGAGAGTAAAGTAGACAAGCAGTACTCGGGTACACTGCAAATGTGTTCGTCTTGTACAAAATCAACGACATTGCAAGAGCAACATGTGAAAAAAGATATGATCAATAATTCATCATCAACGCATCAGTCGTCATTTACATTACTCGGTGATGCTACCGAAGAATTTCTTCCAACAACAACAACAACAACAACAATGCCCAGTGCACTACACCAATCCAAACACGTTCATACAACATTCACCGGATCTGGAATGCAAACACTCATAAAAAGCCGACGGGATACGAGAAATAAAGAGAATTTAATCTCGGCATTACGGAAACAGTTAAATGTAAAAGACAATAAAAAAGATGAACAACCTATGGCGGACGCGCGTATTGAACAAAACTACTCGGCGCCATACTATAGTAAAATGCCAGCGGACAGTGTCAATGTGGAACAGGACTTCAATAAGAACAATAACAAGCTAAGACAGTTACATAATCTGCACTACCCCATGCGCGAACAGGGCTACATCATGCCAGCCGAGGTGGAGTGCACGTTCGAGGAATCGTGCAAATGGCAATGGCGTACAGACATCCGTGACGGTTTCATCAACACCACGTCAGCTGATTACAGTCCTACAGACACCGGTCCCATGCATGACGCTGACAACAGAACAGCGGGTAAGTGTGTGTGTGTGTGTGTGTGTGTTCCTTCATAAACTGTGTATGTATGTAATTTCAAATAACATCATTTCATCGATATTATTTACTAATGAATCTATCTATATATATACCCCATTATACATACATACATACATACATACATACAAATATGTACATATTAAACATCTTGTAGTTGAAATCATACACGAAAATACCGCGCCATTCTCTGTCTTTGTCGGAACCGCGCGCGCGGCCCTCTCATATCGGTATGTCTGATTGCTGCAGTAGTGATCAATTTCTGCCATGGAAGAGACCCAGCTGTTGTCATAGCAACCAGCAGGAGGGCATACATTGCGCGTACATACAAGTGTGAATATATGCCAGTGTGTGCCAGTCAGTCAGCCAGCCATACGTACCCTGTACATACATACGTAAATGTCCCAAGTCTCCTCGCAAGTGGAACGTGCAAATCTGGCGCAAAGCATACTATTACGATTAACCAGTTTCGTTTACATTGCAAAGACAGGTTTATTACACAGAATTATCATCCGTATATTGACACTAGTGTTAGGAACGTACACTACACTACACGTACAGCAGCAACAATACGCCCCCTCAATTCACTGACGTCAAATAGCCAACTTGCAAACAATCCTCCTGATTCTTTATGATTAAATAAATAAACAATCTCGTTATATTTAGACGATGTTGACGATAAATCATATAAATAAACATGTAATATTAATCATTTATAACATAAGAATTCATTTTAATTTTCAATTCAATCGATATATCGTTTTTTCTAATTTACTAAACTATTAGATGTTTCTATTCGCGATTGATAACTTCTTACAATACATAACAATAAACAATTATATAATGTTACAATAATTTAAAACTGCTTTTATCCTATTCTACTGGCACAGATACATTTGCAATATCACACTTGCGGACGATTATTGAAAATTTTAACTTGAACTGCATAGTCATTGAATTGTTTGTCTCTATATTCCTCCGCAGGCGTTACAGTTACATGGCTTTCATCTACTTTACTTGAATCTTCAGCATTGCTAATGTCTGTAACGTTTGTTGTGGCACTTGTTATTTTAGTTACATGTCTATTTAGCAGTCGTTCTCGTCTAGCATTTTATCGAGTTTGTGCCATATCCTTCTGTACTTTGTTAAGTCATGAAAAAATAATTACTATTAGTATATTATGAATACTTTACCGGAATAAATATAATACGTTGATTTGAAATGCAGTGAACACACTGTTATAAACATCGAACTCTTACATACGCAAATTAGTTTTCCACATAGCTCAACATTTCCAAGATTATCCGTTGCTCGTATATTTATTTATATTTTGGAAAAGAATGGTACATTAGACTATTGTCCTTATTCCTAACTGATTTGTAACTTGCATTAGACAATAATAAAAATTTGCCAAATATCAAAATTTTATCCCTTACGTAACGTTGTTATTTCTAGTTCATATTTTATCCGCTAGTGTCGTTGGGCTTGAATCACGAACAGTTTTGTACGTTTTACTTAACAAAACTCGATTAATAATCTGGTTGAGGGAGGAAGGAGGGGAATGCTAATGATAATGATGATGATGATGACAATGTTGTGGTTATGATTTGCAGGACACTTCCTGTTACTGCGCATTACGGCCAGCACGAAAGAGTTGGATGTGACAAGTCCACTGTTCCAAGACAGTCCGACGCAGTGCAGACTTGAGGTGGCCCTGTACCAAGGCGGAATGTATCAGGGAGTGTTTAAAGCAGTTGTAGAGACGTTAAACCATACACAGTGGGTACTTGGCGAATTAACTGGTCAAGATGCAAACAGGTACATACATACATACATACATACATACATATATGCATATACCAGTATATATATGATACACGAATGTTACCATATTAAATTCACACTCATTTCCTAGATGGAAAGTGCATAAAATCTCTGTGGGCCGGATAAAACAAGTATTCAGAATAATTCTCGAAGTTGTACCTGGGGGAAACGAAGCGTACATTGCCATAGATAATATAAAACTGATTGACTGTTTCCCGGACTCGACGCGTCCTGCATGTACTCCACACCAGTTCCGTTGCATGGACTCTGATATTTGCATCAACACTACCAAAATCTGCGATATAACACTGGACTGCCAGTACGGTGACGACGAGATTCAGAACTGCGGTACGTGCATAACATAAACGTGTCTGTATACGTGCCTAAACACCGTGTTATTCATTCATCTTATTATATCACGTATTATGTATGTAGATAAAATGCCTGTGGGCGCAAGATGTAACTTTGAGGACGATTGGTGTGGATGGCACAATTCAATAGACAGGGTGATGCAATGGTCCAGACATAATGGCTCCACACCCACTAATAAAACTGGTCCGAACTTTGATAATACGTACAAGAATAGTACAGGTATATATTCTACCAACTTGTATGCTTGCAATAATATGCACGGATTATTATCAATAATTGGTTTATCACAGGGAAATATCTGTATGTGAATATGGCCGAATCCAAGCCGAAGGGTGCTGGCTTCGCTAGTTCAGCCACAATAAACAGTGTAGTGTTTAACCCACCGCCACGGGTCCATGGCAATTCATCGTCCAGATTCTACAATTCATGCATTGTACGTGAAACAGTGATTGATTGATTGATTGATTGATTGATTACAATGTAATCATGTGTGCATAATGTATAGTGTTAATCACTCACAAACTATTCCCAGATTCGATTCTACTATCATCAATATGGTTACCATAAGAGCGGAATAGCATTACTCGTCACCGAAATAAAACCGAAAGAAAACATTACTAGTGACATATGGTGGAGTCACGAGGACCATGGGGATGCTTGGCTGCGACGGACAATTATACTGCCGAATATCACTCACCGGTCAGTTTATTCATCTAGTACGTATGTACGTATGTATGTATGTACTTGTACATGTCTCCATGTTTCTAGATATTATTTACAATTCGAAGCAAGGAAAGGGATTAGTTCACGGAGTGACGTGGCTATTGATGACTTTTCACTCAGTCCCGAGTGCTTTGGTTTAAATATACCAACTAGTGAGCTAAATGGATACAATTACTGGGACGCTATGCAAATCTTACTGCCCACTCACAAGAATGAACCGCACACAGATTTCATTAATGCTACATGTTAGTTGCCAGGTGACAATGTATCCCTTCCTTTCATTATATTAGTCATCTTGTCCTGTGTGTGTGTGCAGATTTTGAATTCACTACGTGTGGTGCGAAAGGAAGGACGGGACCGACACAGGAAAACTGCACAAAATTCTATAATAACACTAAAACACGTGTCGAGGTACTGGACAAACCGAGATTGGCTGGTGTACAGAAATGGACTCCGCTAGAGAGTGGAATATACACGTAACTATCTACATATACTCGTATATCTGTGTATACCCGTACGTACTTACTCACCGTCAACAACAACATTCCAGTTTAATATTATTCGGTGCGAGTGGCGGTAAAGGATCTAGTGGCATGGGCTCGTCACGGGGCGCGATGGTCCGAACTGTACTAGAACTCACCACCGCCGACAAGTTGTACGTGCTCGTGGGACAAGAAGGGATCAGTGCTTGCCTCAAGGTAACACACGCGACTTTATATACTGACACTTGTACATAATATCAACTGTTCCTTTACACTTAACTGCTTAACTGCTGCAGAGTCTGGGCCACACGAGTAATTCATCGTGTGAGTCACTGAAAGATAGTTCGAAAAACCTTACCGGCATACGGGGAGTGTTAAATATGGTACTGAAAGATGGTGGCGGCGGCGGTGGAGGTGCAACGTTTGTTTTTAAGGTACAACAATTACACCGGCCGGTCGGTGTCGGTGTGTGTGTCAGTTTGTACTAATGTTTTCAGGTGAATGGCGAGAAACTGATACCCGTAGCTATTGCAGCTGGTGGAGGTGGCCTCGGTCTAGGACGTTTTGTTGATACTGGACTACAGCACGGACAAGCTATAAATATGTCACGACCACCCGTCACCGGTAACATGTATGGACCAAAGTCTGCAGGTATATATACTATTACATATTACATACATACATACATACATACATACATACATACATATAGTATTATATACATGGTGATAATGTTGAGTTACAGGTGCTGGTGGTGGTTGGAGTATGTTCAAGGGTTTAGTAGCACCCGGACATGAAAAGTTGATGGGTGCCGCATTGCTGGACGGTGGCCGGGGCGGTCTAGCGTGTTACTCGTCCACGGATGGTAACGGCAATGGAGGATTTGGTGGCGGCGGTGGCGGCTGTAATGCAGGAGGCGGTGGTGGAGGTTATGCAGGTAACATACATGCATACATATAATCATGATGATACACTTGAGTGAATAATGAATGAAAATATAAACATGTGTTGCTGTGACAGGCGGTAACGCATGGTCCAAGAATACGACTAACGGAGAAGGTGGATATTCATTCCTGGACCTGAGTAAAACTATACCGAAATATTCGGTGGCGAGGTCCGGTCAGCATGCTGGTCCCGGCATGGTTATGCTGATACCAGCTAAAGCAGGATGTGGTTGTGACTATCGATGTTTACCGCTCGATGTTAGACGATCTGAAGTTGTCTGTATTTGTCCCAAAGAGTTTACTCTGGATCAGGATGGCAAATCGTGTATATGTAAGTCAAATATATGTACATACGTATACAATCAGATCTCTATTTATAGAGATCTGTATGCAGTTTATAATTTCGTATCTTGTTTTAGTTGCGGAAACGAAGCCATCGACAGATCCAAAAGCATTAATTACAATTTTGATAATAATTATTATTATCTTGATCATTGCATTTGGAGCACTGTGCATAATTCTGTGTAAGTGTAAATTCGTCTACGTATGGTCGTACAGGGCGGGAGGGTATGTTGTAGTAAACATTTCTTATTGATATTTGCAGATAATAGATACCAGCATCGGGCAAATGGTGTTTGGCGGAGGAAAATGTTATCAGGGCCGGAGTTACAGCTGAATAGATTGCGGGTCGCATCAGACAGTATGATGACGGAGTATAATCCGAATTATGAATTTGGTGGTGTGGTTTACACGTTAAAGGATCTGAAGGACATACCTCGTGATCAGTTGCGTTTAGTAAAGTACTGGCGTCTGGAAATCATTCACTAGACACTAGCCACACATCATGTTATTATACGTTTACAGGGCGTTGGGTCAAGGTGCATTCGGAGAAGTGTATCAAGGGTTCTACCGACAGCGGTCGGGCGATGCTGTTGAAATGCCTGTTGCAGTAAAGACACTGCCCGAAATGTCAACAAACCAGGCTGAGATGGATTTCCTCATGGAGGCGCTGATCATGTCCAAATTCAATCATCCGAACATTGTGCATTTCATCGGTGTGTGTTTCGATAAACATCCCCGATTCATTGTTCTAGAGCTGTTGGCTGGGGGCGATCTGAAGAATTTCCTACGTGAATCTCGGCCGAAACCAGTAAGTCATGTACCAGATGACCAGAGTTATGCCAGCCTAATGATGAATACATATGATGATTTCAGGGCAGAGGGAGTTCGTTATCGATGAAAGATCTAGTATTAATATCGATAGACGTTGCCAAGGGTTGCAAATATATGGAAGATAACCGGTTCATACATCGAGATATAGCAGCCCGAAATTGTCTACTAACTACTAAAGGTCCTGGTAGAGTTGTTAAAATAGCAGACTTTGGCATGTCAAGAGATATTTACAGGTAAACACTAACTGTATATATGTATGTGTGTGTGTGTGTGTGTGTGGTTGGGTGTGTGTACCTCATGTAACTCATATGTCAACAGATCGGATTACTATCGTAAGGGTGGCAAGGCAATGTTGCCCATCAAGTGGATGCCGCCTGAAGCGTTTCTCGATGGTATCTTTACAAGTAAAACGGACGTATGGTCGTTCGGCGTGTTATTGTGGGAAATTATGTCAATGGGATACATGCCATACACTGGGTGCGCTAATCGCGATGTTATGCAACTGGTAACAAGCGGTGGCCGCCTAGAGCCTCCAGCTAACTGTCCAGGTATGTATATAATGTCTAATCTACCAGTGAGTGTGTGATTGATTGGTTATTTTCACAGGACCATTGTACGCAATAATGACACAGTGCTGGCATCCTAACCCGGAGCAGAGACCCAACTTTAGTTTAATATTGGAGAGACTGGGCTACTGTGCACAAGATCCACAAGTGATGAACGCTCTGTTGCCCGTGTTCAATAGGCCACCGTCCAATGAACGTGACACGACTGTCATGCGGCCGGAACATTCAGACCAGAGTTACTTGAAGGTGCCACATGCACAGGACTATCTAATACCCACCACTAACCATCCAGCAGAGCTGCAGAACTCAGTGTCCACGTCCAGTGTGGACAAGTTAATCACTAACGAGTCGGACAACTGGGAAACATCGTTCGTGATGCCTCACTCCAAGTCGACACAGCCGCTGCTACAGGACACTGAACAACATACAGACGATACAAACAATTCCGTAAGTAAACATTTACTATCCAGCCAGCACTAGCTAGCTAGCTAGCTCACTCACGAACCAACTGTCACTTACAGACGGACAAGCTAATCAACATGGACTCTCCACAGTCGGCGAATAGCGGCGAACAGCAGGCACAGCCGACAGTGGCCAGTAACACAGGCACTAATCACAATAATAACACGAAGAATGATAATATTAAGAGCGGTGTATCGTTGGACGCATGTAAACTGGCGAAACAGAATATGGCAATAGGTAACAATGTGACACAGAAGAAACCGTACGTGAATGTAAACACGTGTACGGACACGGTGACGGGCAATGGTATCGTCGTCCAACAGAACGGGCCGTACTCCATACAGACCCAGCCGCCAGCCGCACTCTACATGAATAACACGGCGGCGAGTCGACTGAACGATTCGGAAATCAGTTGTTGAAAACAGGGTTTTAACTATGTAAATGCACTTCAACTAATATGAACGTACATGTAACTATAAAATACTAATTAACACACACACACACACATGCATACGTACATTGAATGACGACCGACACATTGAGAAATCGTAGCTGGCCATGTCGCTATATTCAGCATTATGTTAGGAAACTAAGTTGTTGTTTCTCTTTTGTACATACATATATAAACTCAATGTCGAGGCCCAGAATTGTGCGACAAATGCGTTCGCGTCTAACTGTATATTTGCAGTACATAGATATAAAGTTATTTTTCGTAGTTTTTTTCTAGTCAGATTGCGAATGTATTTGTCGAACATTAAATAAACTAATGAAAACACACAAAATACATATATACATACAGTGAGTTGTAATTATTTGTTGAGAATGTTATAATGGGTTATTATGTTTTACCACATTATAATGATACAGAGCACAATTTTCAATGTTTTCTAGTCAGGTTAACGCAAATATCTGTGTTTGTCTGTTAGATCGACTATGTATAGTGTCCACCAACCACCATACTGTGCATATGTATGTATGTACTTGTTGTATGAACGTATGTAATGTTTGTATGTTGCTGTATGGATGCGCGTACATGTGTTGTTTGTGTACATTGCCACACACATAATAATAAGAATAATGTGACTGATTGTGAAACTGATTTCATGCATCCCGTACCATACAACAGTGACAGAGATCTGTAGTTGCCTCTGTTTCTGCCAAAGACAAAGTTACATGAACGGATGAATGAATGACCCTAACACGACACCGCTCTCAATCCTCCTTCTACCATCAAACACCTAATCACATTCATTCACCTGACTATACATATACCTGTGTCATCTTCAGCGTGCACGTACAGACAGTGACAGGATGTTGCGAATAAGAGATGCAAGGAAGTGATCTAGAAGAGATTTCAAAATGGAAAAGATTGTTTGCTCAAAACCTAAATAAATAAATAAATACTAATTATATGAATACTGATTCCCCCATTTGCCAAAATATAGTAACGCTATACGTAGTCTAGCATATTACGTGTACGGCTGAGGTTGTGAATTTTACAATTTGTATTTCATGTAGATGACAAAAAAATAATCCTTGAGCAGATCGTCTTTTGTTTTTGAAATTAAACGAATAAAAACAAATGCTTTAAGTAATTGATAAGGAAAACCCAAAAGTATTTGTAAATACATACATACATACATACATACATAAATATAAATGTATATGTGAAACAACAATATCCACTGACCCGAACTACAGAATACAACATTTCCATGGACCCACTGGAATATGTGTATATACATTATTCCATTTGTGTGTTTGTTGGTTGGAGTAAATATTTTAGGGGGGTGCACACGGGGGTGGGTATTGTGCGAGAGAGATGATGCTGATGATGATGATGCAGCAGTAGTACATATGTATAATAAATACATAATGATAAAACACAGCGAGTAACTAATGTATAGGAACTGTGAGTGTGTCGTCGTCAGTAGAACTGTACAAGCGTATGTAAACATGTATTTATGACATTGTGAGAATAAAACCAATAAGACTGTAAGCGAGCATGATTGATTGTTGATAGTTATCAGTATTCTTGGTAAAAATGCAAGCTCTAAAATATTTCACTCCGGTTGTAATATTATATATAATATTTTGAAATTTTTTAGTTCAAAATATATATATACCAACAATTTGTGAAGTATATATAATCAACAAAATGAATAAATAAATAGATGTTATTACAATTATACTGGTGAATTGCTTCCTCAACGTTTACTATGCTTAATTATACTTAGATCATACTGAATGTCACCTTACAGACAAATCTTCAGAGTGTGTTTATTTTCAACATTATAATTGTGTTTATTTGTCGGAATAATAACTAATCTATAACATACATACATACATACAGTGTATATCTACATATAATACATGTACGTAACTACGAGCCCAAAATTATTCTTTATACTATAATTATTGTGATTGTTTAAAGGCGAATTATGTACTATTTATTTCACAATATTACATTTTTTACATTCTAATTAAATTTGTCCGAACTTGTAATTGAACTTTGAATGAAATATCGTTCTATAGCAGTATGTACGTATATTCTTATACGTATATAATTCAAATTAAGAGTTTATCCGTTACATTGTGCTACATAAATGTATGACGTCACTTGTATGTTACACGCAAAGTGATTCACATAATGAGTTACAAACATTCCGCCGCCTTTTCTCTATAGATGATAGTGTTGTGTCAAGGTTGCGGTGGGAACCATGCACCATGTACAGCTCGGACAATCTGGTTTAGGTATCCGAAATTCAGTTTCTTGCATCTGGTAAAACAGCATCCGGCACTTCAGCTATTTTAAACTTAATAGCAGCAAAAAAAAAACAAGACAAATCAACACAAGATTAGAACGCTCGTCACTCATATGACGTATCTATTGAAAATAATGAATTATCTTGCTGACCATAAATAATATGCAAACCAGTAAGGTTTAAATTCTCTTAAAACTGCATATACTTTGGAAATAATCCGAGTACCGTTTTCTCACATAGTAATATCGGTTCTAAATAGTGTATTCTACTGTCTAGTCAAATATTATCATGATCTCATACTGCAATAATTATATATCTATAGTTAAGAGATATTATAATCCAGGCATTCATATCCGTGCATAATAAAAATATTAACATACAGCAGGTGACGTGTGCCGCCGAAAGTCTAATCTTTACATGTTCTTGCCCATGTGACGCTACAACTGAAAGAAGAACAGTGAAACTGTAGTTGTCTAGTTCTGTGTCAAATCACGTTAGTGGTAAATTATTGTTAGTGGTGTATGTTATAAAAAATTTTAGTTATTTAGTATAGGAAACTTCAGGTATATATACACACGTATATACATACAGTTAAGGGACTTGCACAACGGGAATAAATAAACACATGTAAATACGATTACGATTATTTAACAAACGCAATATCATTACAACATTTATTTAATCCTATTTCGAATAACTGGCTACGATCACTAATGTTGCACTCTATTCATATATGTATATCTATTTTATTAGAACTGCATGAATTAGACCTAAGGTTGTGTGTCATTAGTTACACCCCCATCTATTTTGAACACATAACACTACTAATCTACATCAGCTGATCAACAGATTTTGACAGCTTGTTAACAGCACAAATTCGTGTCAGGCTGTGTGATGTATTCGCAATTATCATTCATGCATGTATCGATTATTGTCTTGCCGAATATTGCAGCACTGTACGGAACTGTAATTGTTACGTTTATCTTACACTGATAAATAACCACTGGCACACAAGGTAACAGTATTAAATACGTACACATATACCAATTATTTTACAATGATGTTGAGTTCTGTCATTCATTTGTAGAAACATTAAGGAATAATAAATCAGTGCAGTGTGTTAATTCTGAAAACAGTGAAGTGATACAGTGCCCGTCCAAATGAGCATCTACCCGCAACAGTATTATAATGCGTACCCCCATTTACCAAACGCTCCACCACCAAGTGCTGCGAACGGTTATGGTTGGACAGGTCATGGATTTGGATGGCAACTGGACTCTAGTGCATGGCAAACACCAAAACTCTATCCAAACCTTGACGATATTGTAGAGGAACCGCCATGTGCTGTGCAGACAGTGCATAAGGAAGAGGTAAGCCTTCATTCCATACTAATAAGAGAACAATAACAATTGAAGCTCTTCCATTAGATGTTGTTGTCATATTAGATTGGCTGAGGCCAGTGTTGGGATTATCCAGAAACAATTATTTTAAAAATAATCTAGGGTTAATGGTGCAGACATACGTGTGTCTGTATTCAAATTGGTTTTTACTGAAATACATACATACATACATACGTAAATATACCTCGTTTCGCGAATTCAATCGTCGGAATGTAATCATTAGTTGTGTTTGTCAGCTGCTCAGTGAAATATGGACACATGTGCACATGCGTACAGTTTCTGGACGTGTGGTATGTACTTTATAATTATTGCGTGTTGTTATATACGTTGTTCATTAGCTCTGTTTGTACTTTTATGTCAGCGAATGACTTGTACGAAATGAAGTGATCACTGTGCACTTTAGTATATTAACTGTATAGACTTGTGTTGTTACTTCACAACCGTTCACTATGAATCAGACCTGTGTACATTTATTCGTATATACAAGCGCACGGACTATAATCATGATGTCGGGACAAATAAATGATCCGGCAACATTAGATACTATGCTGCGATAACTTAAATGTACACCGATTCCCCCGTACACTTAGCATATACATATGCATTACTAACACAAGATCGTTCGTAACTACTATTTATACTGGTGATGCCACGGCTGAAGTAATGTTCCAATAATTTATTCCCGTAGGCGTTAGATCTTCGTCGTTCATTGGGCACATTCTGTGTTGGATCATTGTCGCAACAAGTTGCTTATTTAATACAACAGAAATTCATTATAGTTTTTCTGTTATACATATTTCCCTGGCGTACAGTATGGACAATATATTTAATTAATTAATTTATGTCATTTCAAATGAATATAATAATGTGGTGTTAGTTTAATGAAATTGTGTTCGTGATCACTAGCACTAATTGCTGACTGGTGCGTGTTGTTGTTTATTAACAAAATGGTGGAGTACGCGGAGGAGGAGGAGGACGATGTTGGTGGCGGGGTGTGTCCGGTTGGGGGTCGCCAGAAGGGATGGTCGCTCGTCACAGGGTTTGGATATAATTTTGCTGTAGATATTTTATCGCGAATGATACAGCCCGGCACAGGTTTAGACTGTATTGTTAAGTCTGTAACGGACACTAAACGAACCTTGCCCAACATTGCAAATATGAAGATAGTAAGTATATATGTACATTCCTTGTACACATACGCACATACGATATGGGGAAAAGTAATGAAATTATCACTACCAAGTAGAAAAAATATTTTCCAATTGAATTATTCGAATAATTTTCATTTAAACTTGTCTCTCTGTACATTAATGTATTCCATCTATATTTGTGTATATTGATAGTATCATCAATTATTCTACAACTGTTGGTACATACATACATAAATGTGTCAACGTTGTAAGTACATACTCTGTTCGAGAATTTCGGATTACACGTACATACATATACTCTAGTTCACAGCAGGATCACTTGATTTACCAGTAATAATTCCTTCATGTCTATGATGGTGGTGTTTGTGTGTTTCGTTTTTTCATCTGGTGGGGTATAGGTTTAAATAGGTTAATCGTTATTTCGTTTCCCTTGGACAATATTTCGTTCCGGTAAGGGGTTCCCCCTAGATCAATAGAATATGGCGCCAGAGAATCTCGTGCGGAGACAGGGAGTAGAGAGTTGTGTGCCAAGATTTTAGTGTCCTGCGGGAAGTCAACCATTTAACACTAACACTGAACACTTAACAGTATTATTTCAAGTGCCTTACATTCTGTACAATAGCAACAATGATTTTTAAAACGAAAGTCCTATCGTTGTCCTTTACTAAAACGTACAAGGTAAGATGACACCACCTGTTGATTTTACTCGTATTCTCTCTCTCTCTCTCTCTGTGTCTTAGAGACAACAATTGGTCTGTCTTTGTGCAGACATACAAACACACATGCTCAGTCAGTAATAATAATAATAACGATAGGAAATAATTGTACACAGTTTGTTGTTTGACAGAAATTGTCGCTTACCGTTTTATCGGAAACAACCTTGTCAACTTTGGCAACTAAACCGCTAAAACCACAAATGACAATTGATTATGCATAGAGCATGATTTAATGTGATGTGCCTTTGGTATTTATTTAGAAATGTTATTCAATTAACACAGACACTGTCGGTGTGAGAACACCACACCACACCACACCACACCACACCTCGGCACACACACTACATACTGAATGATAATTTTTTTATTGACACTGCTTTCCACGTATCTATATATGTGTTCATTATCTTGTTTTATAACATTTAATTAACCAGTGCACTTCCTTCTCGTTATCACCAGAAATGTTTGGCGCTGATAACGAATTCCCATATGGGCACATACATACGTATAATAATGTTGCGCGAGTTTCGCGTTGTGTTAGTGTTTGAATACTATCCACCTCGTGCGGTAGGTGGTACACACACACACACACACGTAATTATTGTTATTCATTTGTGAAACTGATCAAACACCATGGCACTGTCGCGTGAGGTGTACGAGACTTTCATTAAAGCAGAGTCCAGTTGTGTGCAACAGTACCAGCTAACAATCAAAACATTGACAAGTCGCAAAGTACGAGAGGAACAGCAGCACAGTGACGAATATAAATCACCGTACGGAGCTAAATATCCACGGTCGGTGCTCTACAGTTCGTCCAAAATCGACAAGAACCCAACAACCTTCAACAAAATCAAGTGTTTCTTCAACAAATCAGTCGCACGCAAAAAAGTATCCGACTTGAATCAAGAATGTGCTCTAATAAATAGGGAAAACATCATAAACTCGGAGAAAGCAGCGTATTGTGAAAATTTTCCTAAAAAAGTACTTAGTAAGCCTGTACAAATTAGTAAACATGAAAACGATGCTACATTTAAACCATATCGCCTCACATCCGTTCATGACAAAATATTCAAGGTAAACGTTACTCACATTTGCGCATTTCCTTCCCATATCTCATACGAATAAACATTACATATGCATTATAATCATAATTATATACACGGGATGACAATTACGTGATCCATTATTGCAGGTATTATGTATTTCTCTCTGAAACCTATTCACCTAAAATGCTTACATATACCGGTTGTACTGTATTACAATTGTAAATAGATAAAATAGCATACATACAGAAATTGACTGGAATATATGAATGTACATAGTTTCTAGGTATATGGTACATATTGTACAACACTAATAATACTAATACTAATGTGAATGTTTCAGTTGGGAGAAAGAGGATCCGGATTCAAACTGAGAGGCGATGTCCAGGATTTCTATAAGATACGTGACGACTGTCTGCGCAATGGTGATTTGTGGGAAGATCCCGAATTTCCCGCTGCAGACAAGTCGCTGTACTACAGCAAGTTGCCAGATCGTCATTTTGAGTGGAAGAGGCCTATGGTAAGTGCATACTTCATTCAATTGTCATTCACCACAATACACGTACGAATATGTCACAGGAAATCGTAGATGATCCGCAATTATTCGTGGAAGGATTCTCACGATTTGATGTGCAGCAAGGTGAATTGGGCGATTGCTGGCTACTAGCTGCCGTGGCCAATCTAACATTGTATCGGAAATTGTTCTTCCAAATCGTCCCAGATGATCAGAGTTTTACGCACAAGTATGCAGGCGTCTTTCATTTCAGGTATTCAAGCACAATTGTTGTAGAGACATTTCTAACTAACTAACTAACTAACTGTTCTTGTACGGTAAAAGATTCTGGCAGTACGGCCGATGGATTGATGTAGTGATAGATGATCGATTACCAACTTATCGTGGGCAGCTAGTGTTTCTCCACTCTACAGAAGAGAACGAGTTCTGGAGTGCACTGTTGGAGAAGGCATACGCCAAGTGAGTAATATTATCCACTGAACGTTCTGTTACTACCTATTCATTCATAAACTTTTCTTTTCTAGACTACACGGTTCCTATGAAGCATTGAAAGGAGGCTCAACATGCGAAGCTATGGAAGATTTTACTGGCGGAGTCACAGAAATGTACGAACTGAATGCATGTCCGCCGAATCTCTTTAAAATTCTGTTAAAAGCATACGAGAGATCGTCATTAATGGGATGCTCATTGGAGGTAGGTGAAACATAACACATTACCTCTAAACTAGTAAAATAATAATACGTATTGTACGAGTAGCCTGATCCAAACGTACTGGAAGCAGAAACTGCAGAAGGTCTGATAAGAGGACATGCGTACAGTATTACATGTGTCAAGTATGTGGATATACAAACGCCAAACACATCCGGCAAAATACCTCTGATCCGACTACGTAATCCGTGGGGCAATGAAGCTGAATGGAATGGACCGTGGAGTGATCAGTATGTATTCAGTTATGTACCTACGAGTACGGCATTATTAGAATGTATTATAATGTATACGAAAGGTCCCCAGAATGGCGATTTATTCCTGAACACGAGAAAGAGGAAATGGGTCTCACGTTTGACGCGGACGGTGAATTCTGGATGTCGTACAAAGATTTCCAGACGTACTTCTCACGTTTAGAGATCTGTAACTTGGGCCCGGACTCGTTAAGTGAAGAGGAATTACTTGAGGGACAAAAGAAACGCTGGGAGATGTCTGTGTACGAGGGCGAGTGGGTGCGAGGTGTGACTGCGGGAGGCTGTAGAAACTTCTTAGGTACACACACACACACACACACACAACCTCCACAATCATCATCAGAACATACTCATCTCTCATATATATGCATGTTTGTATAGAGACATTCTGGCATAACCCGCAGTACCGTATTACATTGACAGACGTGGATGAGGATGATGACGAACAGAAGTGTACAGTCATCATTGCACTGATGCAGAAAAACAGAAGAGCCCAACGGAAAATGGGCATGGATTGTCTGACCATTGGATTCGCTATATACTATGTAAATAAATACACCGATCCACTATAATTATGTACGAGTATGTATGTTAATATATTGTTCCTAATTGTCAGCTACCGAACCCAGACCGTGTTCCAAAGCCATTAGATTTAAACTTTTTCAAGTACAATGCGTCCGTAGCTCGTTCCCCGTCCTTCATCAATTTACGTGAGGTGAGCTGCCGTTTCAGACTGCCACCGGGCACCTATTGTATTGTGCCTTCCACATTTGACCCGAACGAGGAGGGTGAATATCTTCTCCGAGTCTTTTCCGAAAATAAAAATCATATGGAGTAAGTAACATGCGCTGCAAAGTGATACGTGTAATCATTATAAATATTTTCAATGTTTTAGAGAAAATGATGAAGAAGTTGGTCTCGGCGAAGTTGACGAGAGGGTAAGTGTGTTACTACGAGTGAATTTATATATACGAGTATACATATAGTAATTGTACATATGACGTATATACAATTGTAGGTTAAAAGTCAGGATCCTCCGCCAGAAGAACAGAGAGACACGGACAAGACAAGAGAATTCTTCTTGAAACTGGCCGGTGAAGATATGGAAGTTGATTGGATGGAGCTGAAAGAAATCTTAGACTATGCTATGCGAGCTGGTAAGTAAACTTTACGTACGTGCCTCAGCTGTTGTTTGTTTGTTTATTTATTTATATGTATCGTATGTGCACTACTATCTATACATTTTCATGTTAATAATGCACCTGTTGCTCAGCTCGCTTTGTAATTTTATGTTTAATTCATTTCGCACAACAGCTAATTAATTAGTATTAGAGTAGTACATAATAATATGTTATTTGCCGTACGTATTATTTTCTTACCAATAGTATTTATCGTAACAAGTTTGTTATTTAGGAATGTTACATTGTAAAGTTTTTGCGTTGTTGCGGCTACTAAGCCGTAACGTAATAGGCTTATTTTTAAGTATACAACTGATTATATATACATATTC
Organism: Calosoma granatense; assembly: GCA_022063505.1. Taxonomy (NCBI): domain Eukaryota; kingdom Metazoa; phylum Arthropoda; class Insecta; order Coleoptera; family Carabidae; genus Calosoma; species Calosoma granatense. The sequence continues at coordinate 7,675,284 of JAGJTL010000059.1, read as the reverse complement.
CGTTTGCATGTTTAGTGTAGTCATATTGAAATGTAATGCTTCCAGATATTTGATAACTGAATTTTTACAAACAGTTACGTACCACACAAGAACAGCGGATAACACAATAATCCAACATATGTATGTGTAAGCTAACATATGTATGTAATTATGACCATCACCACCAACTCTCGGTGCCTGTGTATCGATAGATATTAGATAGAATGAATGAATGAATGACTGGCTGGCCGCATGTGTGTGTGTGTGTGTGGTTCGTAACTGATGTAGTGTTTGTGGCTGTAGAACTGCCAGTTAACAAAGAAAGTGGGGGCGGGGGAGGCGGTGGTGAAGAAGATGGGGGCGGATCCATTATCAGCACTTTACTCTCATTGGTCTGTGGTGCAACGTGCAAGGAGTCGCCATTGGCTGAAGTGTTCAGTCCCAGTACTGGTAGGTTAGGTTAGGATGCACGCAACTCCTTCAACGGAACACTGTTCATGCAATAAAGAGAGAATAGAATAAAATGATCACTGTCAAACGAAATATTACGCTTCATACATTTCTTCTATATACGTGGTGTTCTCTAATTCTTATGGTGACCCCGGATGTTGTTATTTGGTTTTGTTGATGTTTGTACCTATCTACTACTTGCGTAAGACAGTACCGCTTCTGGCTTCCTGCTTTCATGATACATACATGTGTACATAGCACGAGTGTAATGTAATATTTGCCCGTTGTTGGTTTCAGAAACTAGAAATTCGGGATTTAGTAAAGACATTTGCCGCAGCATGGTTGCCATGATGGACGACGATCTGTCTGGTAAACTAGGATTTGAAGAATTTAAAATTTTATGGACAGACATACGTAACTGGAAGGTAGTTGCTAATACTTACACACACATATATATACACTTGTTATGATTCTGTAATGCTTATGTACCTGTGTGCGTGTGTATTATAGGCTGTTTTCAAACTATACGACACGGATGGATCGGGTAAATTAAGTGCATTTGAATTACGTCAAGCTTTACACTCTGCTGGCTACAAGTTAAATAACAGAATCCTAAACATCCTTGTACACCGGTATGGCACCAAGGATGGTTATATTGCATTTGATGATTTTATACTGTGTGCCGTGAAACTGAAAACAATGATCGGTATGTGAAGTGTACATGTTGTGTACAAATGTTGATTGCATTAACTTGTATGCCCGTAGATTTATTCAGGGACAAGGACCCGGACAACACGGACACGGCCGCATTTACTCTGGAGGAATGGTTGCAGAAAACTGTTTACTCGTAAACACACATACATACATATATATGTATATGCCGTATGCATGCTTCGTTCTCTTGATGATACAAGTCAATTTTAAATACCACTCTTTCTCCTTAGGTTTTATACATATTTATTTATAAATATAAAGAGTTCTCATTCTATATAAAACGTTTTTATGCAGAACAGTTAAAATTGTTACAGTTTATATATTATAAAACAATTGTTTATATGCAGAAATGCATTCAATAAAAATTAACACCAAATTCTTCTTAGTGCTACATTCACTTTTATTTCGAAAACCGATTCATTCTTAAACAATTACAAAATGTACGTTCTTCGACAACCGTGATGACCTGTTTAAGTATCTATCATCACCAACGCCCGCCGCCGCCGCCGCCGCCGCCGAAACCTCTACCACCTCGACCTCCGCCGCCGCCGCCGCCAAAACTATTTCTGCCGCCTCCTCTATTGTTACCAAAATTACCACCGCCTCCTCGGCCACCACCTCCGAAACCGCCTCGGCCACCACCGCCGAAGCCTCCTCGGCCACCACCTCTGCCGCCACCAAATCCACCTCTACCTCCACGACCGCCACCTCCACGTCCACCACCAGCTCCACGCTTCTTCTGAACAGAACCTGGAGGCTTCGGTAGAAATCTCTGCAGAGGTAACAATTTGGCCGGATCGATAAACAACTGAGAAATGTAAATAAACATATATATATATATATATATAAATAAATAAACAATATTGTATATATAGATATACTCGTAGTAGATAATGTCTACTAACCTTTTGGTTTACTTTGAAACTGGAAGCTTTCATGTTTTCACCTAGTCTAATTGATACACTGTAGTCTCTTAAATTACCAAATATTTCGTCAATTTTGCCGATTTGTTCCTTGTTTTCCAAATAAATAGGAGCATTGAAAAACGGTACATCTTCTAATTCTACTTTACATATCAGATCGTCCTGAGCAGTGTATGCAAAATAACCTAGAGGAATCACACGCTCCGGCGGTCCTTGGTCAAAATTGCGATTAAATCCTCCTCGACCACCACCACGGCCACCAAAACTATTTCTTCCGCCCCCGAAACCACGTCCACCGCCGCCTCCTCTGCCCCGAAATGACATGTTACTGCTGAAATCATAGAAACAGTTCGTACTGTGAACACGTGCAAAACATAACCTCTGATCCTACATAAACAAAACCATCAATACACAGAAAAATAAATTCATTACCTGGCACAATTGATAATCAGAAAACTATGTGTATATTTTATAAATGCTAGGAGTCAAAATTAGTCACAACTATATCAAATACTACTTTACACATATATTTCTAAACTCTGTCCGAACACTTACATATGCCTACATACAAGATTCAAATGCTAACCTCAAAATTTCTGTAGGCAATAGTGATTTAACAAATCAAGCTTAATATGGCGGTAAATTTGTAATGAATTAAATGAGGAGTGTACGTACAATTTCATTTCATATTTATTAAATTATATCATAAAACATTAATGCATTACATTTACATATGGTCAAGTTACATAAGAATTTTATAATACGTGTAATAATACCACAGTATACATATAATAGAATATTGAAAATGACAGTACGAATATGTAAATGGTGACATACAGTTCCTATAAATATGCAGTAATGTATCATATAACATATGTATGTATAACCATTTAAATGCACTATTCACTTGTAGCATAGTTTATAATATATTGCGTTATTTGTAGACATAGAAATTTTGCTTCTACATAAGACAAGGCAAAATGAACAAATCATCTTACAAGTGCATACTAATAAATACGTTGTCATATTGTAATGTATGCTATGCTGACTAGATATTAAGTTAAATTAAATGATATGTTTCAGTATACATGTACATATCTTATACGGAGCCATTGTTATTTGACAGAGGATCTAAGTCAGCAAACAGTCTTAGCCAAGATACTGCCGAGCTCTTGTCATTGACTGGCGTCGATGTAGTTTTGCTGTCTGTCGAATCTGCGGCAGGTTCAGTGATCGCAGACTGCTGTGTACTATTAAATTGTTCCGACTGAATTAAACGAGATGGTAAAAACTCTTCTAATAAATCAGACGATACTTGTCCGTCAACTTCTGGTGGCCAATTCAAATTCAATAGTGTCGACAGATCGTTCTCAGTGGATGATGATTGCTGTATGTCATCAATTAACAGATCACTAGCTTCCGTACTTTCATCTCTGAAAATGAAACCATTAATTGCATGTGTAAACTGTTACAGACAGAACAATGTGTTTGTGTGTGTGTGTGTGTGTATACCTTTCTTTATTATTCTCCGAATTTGTATCAGAATAATCGGCATTGAAGAAAGTCTTTTGATCGGAATCATTGTGTGTTGGTTGAATAATTTCCGAGACAGAACTAATGTCAACTGGTTGATCAGCGGTCAAACAGGATGCAGCAATTTTCAGTGTATCGCCAGCTTTATTTGAGAATGTAGATATTGAATTCTGATAGAGCACCAGCGCATGGGAAAACATGTTGCACCGAGCTGCCGCTAACAAGTCAACTTTCTGAAGACAGGCCAACATTAAACGGTCAAATCGAACTTTGGAAGCTCTGACTTGCGACTGAGCTTTACGGAACTTTTCTAAACCGTGTCCAGTGTCCGGATCTAACTGTGTGGACACTGCCTTCATCCAGCCCAATGCAGCCCGGTACTCGGTACGTGCCTTCTCCATTTCAGCAATGGTTGCCTTTGAATCCGATACTGCTCTGCCGCGGAACGTTTCTACTTCATGGTGCAAACGAACTAACGGCGAACGCAGTGTGAGTCTCTGATGGCCTATGTAAGTTAACGCTTTACCAGCTGTTGTCATCAGGTGGCTAGCATTTGAATTCTTTTCATTTTTACTAGCCTCCTTCAAATATCGGCCGAGAGAATTCTCTTCTTGCGCAAGAGCGCAAATTCTCTCCTGGTACGTATCAATGGCCCTTTGCAGCTGAAGACATCCGTCCGCTACCGATCTGAACAATTCCAATTTAGCGTCTAATTCAGCATCGGATGAAACAATACACTCATCTTCTTTACTTCCAAATTTCTGCAGTACACACTTTTTCGTTACCCAATATTGATGCTGCATGGTTACAAAACGTAAGATAAAATTATCTGAAATATTATTTATAAATCACTTCTGTTGTTATCAATATAAATTTAACTACAGTCGCAAATGTCAACGTGACAGATAATAACACGTAATGTATATTGTGTCCGAATGTGCAAAATCCGAATTGAAAAGCCCGAATTATTCTTAGTCCAATTAACTTAACACATGACTATAAGACGAAGTAGACATGCGTGCGATTAACTTGAATAGTGTATATGTTTAAACATGTTTTCTTATCGCGTAATTAAAGCATATGCAAACAAGTATTCTGGTAAATAATTAATAACATATTGCTATTATTATATATGAAAATATCATATCTTACATGTCCTTCCGCACCTCCATCTTCTGCTGAACTACTCAATAAAAATTAACAGATATCTACATGTCCTTCCGCACCCCCATCATCTGCTGAATTACTCAATGAAAATTAACAGATCTCTACATGTCCTTCCGCACCCCCATCTTCTGCTGAATTACTCAATTAAAATTAACAGATATCTACATGTCCTTCCGCACCTCCATCTTCTGCTGAATTGCCAACCTTAAACCCAATGAATATTAACAGATATCTACATGTCTTCTTGCTGCTGCCATCTTCTGCTGAATTAAACCTTAAACTCAATGAATATTAACAAAATTAATAAATAGTCATTTTAAACGCACACACTCACACGCACACGCATCAACTATCACGCCACTAAAATGCTTGGCTAACGAAAATCTGTCGATTTTTCAATGTTGTACTAGGAGAGCATAAACA
>JAGJTL010000059.1:7652773-7669825 GCA_022063505.1 Calosoma granatense | reverse complement strand
CGCTGGTGTCGAAGGGATTGTAATTATATTGCTTTTCAGCGATCCAATGGAAAAGTACATCATTCAATAGAAAATTTAATGTATAAAATGATTTTATGCGAGATATTCCCAAACTGAAGTGTGGAATTTATTTAATATAATTGTCAAACTGCCAATTGTTAATTTTGTATTTTATAAAATTTTCACGGTTACTATTTATTTGTTAAAAACTACATTTTATTTCTTGTATATCTTGTGACAGAAAGATATTTTAACAACAATTGTAGGCTCATTAGACTCAGTTTTCAATTCTGAACAAGTTTTATATTTATACTTTTGATCGAAAATCAATCGGGAACGAAATATCACTATATGAAAAAATTAACATTGTATTTTAGGTATTGCATAAAATAATTCTACACCCGGTATATATACATACATAATGGGTTTCAATAAACATCGAAGTATAACACTTCAAGTTATATTTCTTACGGCAAAAGGGAAAAAGAAAGTAATGTGAAGGAAGAGAAGGGAAAAAATAGCGAAATCGTTTTAATTAAGAGGGCACGCTGGAGTTGCGCGCGGTGGTCGATTGCAGCGACGCTTGCGTTGTTGTCTGTGAGGTACAGATGTGTCGCGCCGGCGGACGATGTAACCACTACTAGCGTCGGGTGCTGTCGTACATGCATGCAGTCCATGTCTGACCGTCGTGGAAGGAACGTGCATGTGCCTGCTGGCCACGTCTGATCGTTGAAGGGTCGGCGCGCATCCGGCGTCGTGCGAACATTCGCGCGCGCGTTCCCTGATGCATGTGCCCGCGACACTGGCAATGTTGTCACGCACTATTCACACCGTCGCATCGCCCACCAGCTCTTCTCTCTATTCCTAATTGCACACTGTTTCATACGTAAGTATTATTTGCACTGGCATGCATGCAAACAGCAGGTTCAGATTTGACATTTACTTTCATTTTACCGCCACAAATATTCAGATGCTCGTGTAGAATATTTCTCTATTTCTATTCTTGTCTTGGTTGATGAATTTGTCGACAATTAATATGAAAATAGACAGTGTGATTAATGTGCTATTTAATTTTCTCATAATTGTAACAATATAAGTATATTGTTTTGATTAAAAATTTTTTTTTCTTCTCTCTGTAGAAATAGTAAATAGAAAGACAGCTATCTAGCTGTACACATAACGAGGGACAAAGCTTTTAGCGTGTGTCATTGTGAATGTGACGACGACCTGGTGTGGTGGTGTGGTTTTGTTTTGAAAACTGTCTCCATTGAAAGCATGTGCTGAACGGGGCGGGATCTCAGGATTCAGAAGGACACGGTGGACGGTGATAAGTGAGTGGAATTGTTAGTGATTGTGAAGTGAACAGACATGACATTTGCGACGACATGAAATCCATGTCACTGGAAATACCATGGATAGGAATCGTTACCATAGCGGTACTTGCGTTCTCCATGCCATTCTTGGGTGAGTTTATATTTCTGTATACATTCTTCATTAGTTAATAACTGTGTACTACATATACATGTACATGCATATATGCATTCTTATGTGTCTACAATGAGATCATTCTATATTCGGCATTATATCAAAATGGTCAAACGTAATCATTAGTATATAACTATATACAGTAAATGAGTTGGATAATACTAATAGAATAAGTTAGTTCTGTCAATAGTTGTGCATATATTGTAAACAGAGAGACGAACCTATATGTAGACATACATGTATGTACAGGACACGGTACAACAACACGTGCACACCAGAGTGAGGAGTGTTGTGAAAGTTTTTGTTTCACTACGATACTCTTTGTTCCATTTGGTTTTTGTATAGTACTAAACTCTAGTGAGGGTAGTGGGATGTATGCGTGTGTGTGTGTGTCTAGGTATTAGTGCCATAGTGTAACGTTATTTGTTGCGACAGTGAATGACATCGTCGTTCAAAATCCCGCAACGAATACCACTTTTTTTCTGGCTTTTTGTGTGCACAATCATATTTTATCATTTGAGTTGCATTTATGTTCGGATTTTGATATTAATCTCTAAATTCCTCGTTAAAGTCGGATCGATGTGTCGCTAGAACCAGCCGCATCTATTTCTTTTTATCAAGAGTTTAGCTGAATGATAGAATAATAAAAGTTATTCAGATAGTTTAGGAGAAGAACAGAACACTGTAGGCAACTAAAGAATTCCATTTGCTGCTGGCTGAGGAAAGGAAACAAGAGAACAGAATACACAAAGTGAATCCACGTAACGGTGTGTGACGCTTCAGTAACGAGTGTAGGTGGTGTAGTACGAGCACTTTCAGGAAACAAAACACGCTTACCGACATTTCCAGACGAGAGGTAAAAACAAAGTGAATCGGATATTCATTAAACCAGCGGGCCGAGGGGTGTGAGGGGCTGAATAAATACGTACTGATGACTTGGAATTCATGTTTACTGAAAGAGTTGCCCAGGTTTCTAGTGTGCAAGCAAGCAACAGAAAGAGAGAGAGAGAGAGAGAGGGGACAAGTAACACGACTTTACTACTATTACTACTACTTTCTAACCGACACGACGCTACGGCCAGTGTTGTACATATATCTACTACTTACTTACTTACGGCACTGTAAAGTTTCCGTGCTACACGGTCCGTATTAGAAACTTTGTTTGTTTGCAACAAAATCCCTATTGTTTTCTTGGGACGCATTAAATATACGTATTCGTTTCGGTGATATTTCAGAGGGTACAGTTACGCAACCATAGTGATGCTCTGTTTTGGATTGCAGGCCAAGCAATATGTAAGTATATTTACATACACACGAATTTAAACAGCGAACATGCAATGATAATATTTACTTTTAATATTGTCTTCTTCCTCCATTCCTTCCCTTACGTTTCTTTCACATATAAACATGAAATGTTGGTTCACAGACTGATTGATACACCGAAGTCTTGTATTTGAATCATTATAACATGAACATAATGAAAGACATGGCACTGTTCTTTGCGAAGAGGAATTGGACGATGTCAAAACAGAGAGTTCTGTCTTATGTATTATTTATATAAGTGTAGGATTAGTTGGATGCGGGCCTGTGAGATGTTAAATCTTGCTAAAACACTGGCAGACGATGGAGTGGACGTTCAAGTAAATAGAGACATGCCGGTTCAACTAGATTGGGAGGGCTAAGAAAGACTTATGGCCAGAGTGTGAAACACTCACCAGTGACCAATGTATACGAGTATCTATCTATCTGTATGTGTATGTGTGTGTGTGGGTGAGTAGGTTTGGGTGAGGACAGAGCTAGGGGTACACAGTGTTGTACGGAACAGAGATGAGGGATCGACTAAACAGACAAGCGAGCGTGTAACGAACAGTAAGAAGGGCACGGGCGGATGACGAGACGTAGGGTGGGAAGTTTGGATGAGGGTGGCAGGATGGAACAAAGCACGAGATGAACACACGCTGACCGACAGTTGCCGATCTACCATCAAACCACCCCGGCCCTCTCCACCCTTCCCATCACTACTACATCCGGAAAAAATCGTCAATATTCTTTGCTGCTCGAAGTGTTTGTTGTTGCAAATGATACGCGTGATTTCAGAATGGACAGTTGCCAGTGTTGTAATATAGCTAGCATAGCTAGTTGTGCATTTAATAACTTATTGATTATTGTCAGTCAAGGGAAATTGAACATTTCTAGAATCAGCCGAAACAAATATTCATGTATCTCTCAAAGAGAATTACATGACGGAATTTAATCGAAATCATGAAAACATCTGTACGTATACGTACATATCTACCTAGACAGGTGTAGTAGTATGTATGTACATATATATGATGTGTGCGATGCACATATTAATTTGACTTTTATGCACTTTGTTGCTTGAATGGAACAAGCGAATAAACGAGAATAATTCCAATTAAAACTTAACCCGGCTTTCAAAGTAATTTACAACAAAAATGCATTTAACTCACAGTACATTTCCGGTAAACGAATTTCGTTGTGAAATTGTTCACAAATTTATTCTAATTGCACTGTTATATTGGATATAGTTAACAATCATTCATGACAATTACCGAATCAAACATTCTTCCTCAATTGTATTTTACATTTATCTCGTATATAATGCTTTATTTACATTCATTATTTACATTTCTAGAACAATATATGTAGATATGCCTGGATAATTTCATCTTTACCTACCATGTAGCTACACATATGTATATTTCGTCTATACAACTTTCATAATGTGCAGTAATTGTTAAACATTTAATATTGTTTAACCTTATAGCCAGTTTCAATAACCAATAACATTTATTATACATCATTTGAATGAATTATTTATATTAATAATCGATCAGTTCTATTTCTAAATTCTAATTGATAATTATTTGGTAATGCCTGTTTGAATACTGTCGTCCAATGTAATATATGATGAATATATACATTCGTATATACATGGCTGTATGTGTGGCTGCATACCTTGTTTCTATGCAGCGGTCTGACGTTATATGTACAACTTTGCGTACGGGAGTACAGGAGATTTCCATGTTGTCAGTTACATATATTTCAGGTAAATTATTTATTACCACACTGGGCCACAACTAATTAATTGCCTGTGTATGTACAAGTGTATAAGATGCTGGTGACGACTGAATTGTACAGTGTCTATATGCAGCGACAGCAGTCATACTGTGTCGTACAAAACTTCTTAACAGAACCGATGTACCGTAGTTACTGGGTACGTACACACTCACATTCGCTCCGACGGATCGAAATACAAGTTTACTAATCATCAGAGTTAGTCAGTATTATATGTAGAACTTTGTATAAGTAACGTTAGTTCCAAATATTAAGGGCTGACCAGGACATTCATGGGTGTATGTATGTAGAATGGCTGTAAGGTAAGAACAGTCCTTTACCTTTTACTTTTATTGTAGTATACATTGTACCTACGTGTTTCAAATCAACTATGTCAACTATTGTAGTTTATTATTTACTACTCTATACGACATACATATTGAACATATTATCATTATGTATGTATGTATGTATGTATGTACATATCATATAGAAGCAAGATTGTATAGTGTACCATTTCTCGTTAGTTTTGCTATGTGAACTAGAAAAAAATCATTTGTTTAGCATAATTGAAAGCAAACAAGTATATTTTTCCACGAGTAGTCCATGGACACTGATGTCCGATCTATCGTTTCACAGTAACAAAAAGTAAATAGACTTTTCATCCCTTATTCATACACGGGTGCCACAAAAACTAAGGTTATGTTACGGTTTACGTATGACAAACGTAGCTCTACTCGTACCTCTGCATCCTTGTTCATTGTTGATTAGAGTCACAGTTACTAATCTGTGTCACATTTACATGTGACAAACACGTGTACAAATAGTGATTCTTACCGTGTCAAGTGAAAGTCGAACGTTAATGTTGATAATTAGCGTGCCGTGGGTACGTACGTGGTTTTCACATTTATGTGCAATGGCACAGTGGATTTCCGGGACGTCAGGGGGCGGGGGTGGGAGGGGACTGATGATATAACTCACGTCAGATGATCGTAACTGAGACAGGCCGGGGGTCTGATTGTGCAACGTATATAATCGTAAAATGCTGGGGACGTATTGAGATTTAGAGTGGCAAGAGTGAGTGAGTGAGTGAGCACGATGTGTACCATCCTCGTCTAGTTCGGTGATAGAGACGTATCAAATCTCAACTCAATTCCCGAAGATCACTTTTTACGACCAATACTAAAGAGAGAGAGAGAGAGAGAGAGAAGACAGATTGCTTGAGATCCATACCAACACTTTCCTACATTCCTAGCTACCCTCACTATATATATATATACATATATGAGTACATTTAGCCACAAGCAAACACATACAGTAGGCACTTACATATGTATATATGTCTAACCATTCACTTGCTTAATATCAGTCGAGTAATACATTTATTACAGATATAGGAGAGTGAGAGAGACTGTGGATATGTTGTGGTTCTCATTGCCCGCCGGCTTACTTGTTACGAATACAATTCTTATCATTGTGGAACAAGTAATCAATATAAAAGTGAGACCAGACAAATAGAATTTATATTCTAGATTAATATATGAATGAATAGTGGATACACGTAACTTGTATAAATATTGTTGGAGAAAATGTTCAAAAGTAGGGAAAAAAAAGTTACAGAATGTTAAACGAACAACGAATTTATCACTGAGCATTAAAAAGTTTCTAAAGTGAAAAGTGTCGAGTCGGTGAGTCGTGTGATAAAATGGCTTCTTTTCCTTGTTACCAGAAAAAATTGTCACAGGTACTGGCTGCTTTACACAAACTTTCAACTAAATAAATGTGGATCATTTACATTTGAATGCGCATAAATGATCCAATTTTTACGGTTAAATAGTTGCCAAATGAAAGAGAGCCGATGAATGGATCACACTGAGCGAAACGCAAATCTAAACACTGTATAGCATTTTATCTTTTCTTCTTTCACTGAAAATCACGTGTATTATAAACCAGATATATAATCAGCGAGATAATGTATTAATCACCTGTAAGTAATAGTGAGTAGTATAGTGCAACTAATACGTATTATATTTACACAAAATATTATGTCACACATAGTCACAAAAAGTGTAGCAAGCTTTTGAAATAGAATTGGACATGATGTGAAGGAAGTGCTGATGCTCTGGTGCGCTGTTGTACGTGTTAGTAGCCAGTGGAGCGTTACTAACACGTACTCGCACTATCTATATTTTAACGTATCCTGCCAGCCAGATATTTATAAGATGATCAATTTCTTAAAAGCTCTCTCTCGCAAAGTCAACTCATCATCTATAATGTATAACGTGTCAACTTCAAGCCAAACATATTGACAATATTCTGGTAGAAATTTCAATAGAATTTCACGCATAATGTTGTACTGATTTATAGTCGTTGCGAATCACTGACCTACAATCAGCTTTCATCAGTTTGACATCTGAAGAAAATGTTTGTAAGCACATTTCTCCCTACTCCTGCATCATATACATATGTACATACGTGGAAATTCTGCTTTATGATTAGAACGTTGTATATGTGTGTGTCTCACGCGCACATCTGTCACATCACAACCAGTCACGATGTGTAAACTTACGCCTGGAATCACATCCAACACATTCTATCCAGAGTGGCAGCGGGAGTACACCATGATCCAGAATCTATACTGCTCTATCAATGAATTACAACGGTTAATTTCATATAAAACTAAACTAACCTCATACTCACATGCATGCTCACTACATAATACAAACATACATACAGAAGGAAAGAGAGAGAGAGAAAGAGAACTTGGTAAGCGAATCGTGTAAACAGTTCCTTCTGAGCAATTTGATTGAAGTACGGTTCAATAAAGTATAACGCTGTACTAGCGAACACGATACGCATGACGAATAATGATTACGTATATCTGATGCCTTCATGCTTATTGACATTCCCAAATCGTACGCAATTTTCAACAGTCTATCGATTTTTCCAGCTCTTTATATTAATTATATAGATATTTGCGTAATTTATATACTATTTAGAACATGGAAATACCGATTCACATGAGACGACGATATAGAAGTACATGTATGAGAAATATATTTGGTCATAATGGAATATTTGAGAAACATCCGACAGATTACATGTGTGTAAGACAGAGGCGCAGAACATTGTGCATTGTGTATAGTCACTTGGTGGTCGGCGCGTCCGCTTTTTATCACGATATCCTTATGTAACACTCCTTCAGCTATGTACATGACGTGGCGTGAGTGTTTGTCGGCTGAAGAGACTAGTGTGGTTGGATCTAGTGTGCCGGAATCCCACTCGATATCCCTTGTAAACAAAGCGAACATCCTGATACCCATTTCTTACATATAAAGTACCTATATACATATACTCGTATGTATATTCACTTCTCAACAAGTCGCTGCACCACTCGACGGTACTAGCAGTCAATCTACGTGATAGGAATAAATGTGGCTTCAGTAGTTTCATACTATATGTACGAAATCACTAATTAGTCTGTCTTCAGCGGTGTTGTTTCTGTATTACCCAATGCATGCATCTCATTTGTATCGTTGAGTTTTGTAGAAGTACTCCACTTGTGAATTACGCATCACATATACATATGTGTAAATGTAATCTACGTTGCACACTGTCATATCTTTACACATTTATGTCCAGGAGTGTAATTATTTACTATTGATTTGGGGCCGTGTTCGTACGATATAAGAGAGCAGGTGATGGTGGAGCGTCGACGTAAGGATATGTGATATGGAGTGATTTTCAACCAGAACGTGCAATTCGTCTTGGTTACTTTGTGTTCTCTTTATCATACTTACACTTGACAGCCGCTCATAAGTGCTACTGCGAGATTGATCTCTCTGCTGAGGTATTTATTAAACATATATTATCGTAACTACGAAATGTTTCGTTTCTGAAATTAATAAATTCACAGATAGCTCCACTTGGAATATCTATGTATCTATACTACTTGTTTGTTGTAAACACTTGCACCATTGTACTTGAGTAGTTATCCTCTGTCTAATGAAGTGTTGTTGAAGTAGCACAGTTGTTTGCTAGCAAGTTTCATTGTTTGGGTTTATAATGTGTACATGTAAATAACGATTGCAATGTATTATTGGTGAATAAGCAGAACATCTAGTAGTTAGAGTAGTTGTAGTGTGTGTGTGTGTGTTGTTGGTAATTAATATCCCGGTGTCTGACTGAAGGCATCTTTCTCTGAGCTTCACCAATTTACTGTGAAACTTAATTTCTGAAATTGATATTAAATTTCTTGTAAGTAAGGTTGATTTAAAGTTTTAGAACTTTGTAATAGATGAAATTTCAGTCGACTAATTAATATAGAATACGTGCTGTTTCATTAATCAACAGCTATTTCATTCATTTATTTCACTAACTGTTCTATAACAATGTTCTGTACGTACGTACAAGCCAACATATTCAAATCAACACAATACAAGCATACAGTAATGTAGAAAAATGACAAACATAAGTTAAAAGTATATGTTATATGATGGCATGTATATATGTACATGTGTCCGTAACACGAATCATAAAATATGTATGACAGAATATCATAGCAGAGAACAAATGTAAAACATCTCCAAGAACAGAACAGACACGCTCCTCACTGGCTGGCTGGATGGTTAGAGTGTACGGAAGAGTTGACTGGGAGACTTTCAACACGTCGACAGTACAACTTCGGAGTACGTACGTGCCTTGCGGTGTCAGTCGAATCAACCCTTGTGGCTAGGAACTTTTTTTTACAAAAAATCCAATACGTGTCTTCAGCGTAAAGGAACCAATAGTTGATGATTCTGATGCACTACTGTCTCTCCGTATATCTCTCTGTTATGATAATTCACACAGCCTCTGGAGCTTCTAGAATTTTCATACATACTCGAACATATATACGGGTACACTATGTAATAAAAACACATATTGGTTTGTGAATTATAGTTGCAAGCCAAAGTGTAGGATTGTGATATACGTTTGTCGAGGCCTGGTGGCAGAGGAGGATAGTACAGTCCCTCCTAGCCCTGTGTAACGGTACACCACCGCTAATGTGATAATGTGTAACCACTAACTCAACCATTGTACAGCTGATTTGGCCGACAAACACAAGCTAAACACATGGGCAGATAAGTTTGTTTTCATTGTCATTAAAATTCTGCCATTTACAAGCGACATACCACGGCAGTGTTTACGTCAGTTTTTGGTGGAGGCGCCGGTGCTCGGACTTGAGAATAATTATTGTCATCATTCTGATCTTACCTCCTTACTTCTTGTTAATTGTCACATGGAGCCGACAAGTACTTTGTTGAGCATTATGTAAATGCGTGAAGAAATAGTCAGGTTTTTGAATAAAATCAATAAGCACACGTTTCAATTGTCCAGCATTTATCAGCAGTTATCTGAATTGTACTTTGAAATAGGCTGGCATATTTTCTACTGTTTAAGCCACAGCATCCTTGGAAGTTGGGAATCTCATTTAACTCGGTAATTGGTAATAAACGTGAATAGTATAATAGGGTTTAGCATTATTAGGTCTTTTAGAACATTTGTGTACAAGCGATCTGGATGGAATTACACCACTGTCTGAGAGATAAGGTTCCGGCCAAAGTTTCATTATACACACTACTATCACTAGTAGGCCTGGAGAGAGTCTCTCATTGTATCATTCAACACTACTCTTCTGTCATATGATTGTGAAAAGGACCGGGCAATGCACACACGCACACACACTGTGACACGAGTGACAACGGATTCGTTACTGGAATTGATTCGTTGGGATTGAAGTCGTGTAGCCATAGAGCAACCATTTCATTTGAAAGATAATTCAGTATTCAATGTAAATGTGTTCCCGCTGAATATGGGGTCTGGCTTAACCAAAATTACTACTTCCGTCCCTGTACACAGACTGTTTTTGTAGTGTTCGTGTCCATGGCTTTTTGTCAAGCTCCGTGTAATTGCAAAAACGGCTTTGATCATAGGGCTTTTTCCATTGACATTATACTGGTTGGTGTACAGTAGTTCTGTAGTTGTGTGTATGTTTGCCCACTAACCATTCAGCCAAACATTGCATCAGTTCAATTTGTTTTTACACAAGGAGCTAGCTACTTAATTATTTACAGACAAATTGTCCATATACGTACATACATACATTCGTCACTGTATTCTAGCAGTAGGTATACGTAACATTACAAACATATTTGGTTTGTACGCATAACCTATATTTCGGTTGAAAATTCACATATCCACTGTGCAATGTTTGGCATAAACATGTATCCCGGCGAATCATGTGGCACGCAGAGATACATATATTATTAGCAGATCCGGTGAAACGGCAAATATAATCTATGAACCGCATTCAATCAAGCGTTTAATGAAAACAATTCCAATTCGGTGTGACGTCATATCAAATACAATACGTGTCAAATGCGTAATTCTAATATTTTCATTAAAATTCATGTTGACCCGCGTGCGGACCGGATATTTCATTTATATTTATTACATACTCGTACATCATTATCTTGTCTCGTTTCCTTAAATTTACAGTGAATTCGACACCGCATACATACATGTATGTATGTGTATGTGTTGTGTGCTTTTCCTGTAAATCCACGTTCAAATCTGATACTAGCCATTAATCTTTGAACCCTCATTATTTTCATTAATTACTCACTGTTGTTAGGGGATTGTATAATGATGCGGCCTCTAAACTTACATATCTTGTATCGTCTCGCATTCTCTCTCTCTTATACACATAACATGGGAACAATGTTTGTCAGTAACTACATACGTACGTAGGTACATTGGCTGTACAAGTGCCAGTGTGTTGGTGGTGGTGGTTGTTAAATCGTGAATGATTGCGCAGTTGAAAGATTTA
This sequence comes from Calosoma granatense, assembly GCA_022063505.1. Taxonomy (NCBI): domain Eukaryota; kingdom Metazoa; phylum Arthropoda; class Insecta; order Coleoptera; family Carabidae; genus Calosoma; species Calosoma granatense. Next base: position 7,658,391 of record JAGJTL010000059.1, on the reverse strand, counting down.
GTTTTCAAGTAACAACACAAGATGATGATAACATAGTTACAATAAATATTGTTACTAGTCCGTGTATTATTATTGTAATCTTAACTCTTGGTAAATGAAGATAATATTTGTGCGGTATTTGTCGACAAGGTATGTACGTAAGTAAGTCAAGGTGCCTGTCTCTGCTGCCGGCAATGTTTACACGGATTATGTAATTAGGCAGTGTGTGCATACAGAGTAAGTCTGAACAGCTCGCAGGTAAACTATCCGTATGTCGCAGTTATGATGCGTTGTACAATTATCTAACTTGCTTATACGTACGTACGTACCATCCAATCTTTGATATTTAATATTCTATCAAGTATAAATAGTCACTCATCCAGAGAGATAGCAACTAGCTATATATATACATATATGTATATATGTATGTATGTACTTGGTAGTGAGAGGACTAAGGTGGTTCCTAGTACTTGGGTAATTAGCAAGGGACAGAGATCCAGTGCCATAATGTACCTATCGCAGACGGACATCATTTCAGATGAATTATATCCTAGTGCATTAGCTATGCACATTCACTAATAGAATCAATAACCTCGAACATAACTTCTGTTTCTGCCATGTATATACATACATATTAATGAATATTGCTAGTGTGTTGTGTATATGTTTATACTATTATCAACAGTCACTTAGTACCTGGAGTAGGGTTGTATATTTCAATTCCGTTTCCGTACATCAGACAAATTGAATTTGTCGCGTTAATAAGTTTAAAAGAGCCGCGGGGCATGTGTAGGACCGGACTTTGATTTCCGGCGATTTCAAATAATGTACTCGATAAATTTCACCGAGTGCTTTTCATCAGATGTCGGAACAAGCGTCAGGAAATTGCCCGTTTCAACAAACCTTAAATTGTTAGTGTGCATTTGGAAACAATTTGAGAACCGGCAGCAGCAGCAGCAGCAGCACCAGCAAAAACTAACCACTACATACATATGTCACCATAATACTTCCATATACTTTCTATATATGGAACTTGTTGATTGTTTGTCAGTAATAATTGTAATGTAATGACTATCACAGAGCAGAATCATTATTTCATATTTCGACATACGCAGTTTGGCAGACAAATTAAAAACGGCCAGAATATTTATCGCAGAATAACTAGAAAAATATGAAACTCGCCATCTAGAATGTATTATTTGTTGAACATTAATCACGAACCGTCATGGTGCGTTTCAGTATTGTTTTGTTGATTTGCTGTGTTATATTCCGAATACATTTTCTCTTTTCCACAAAACAGGAATCTATGTATATATATATGCACACATCCACACGGCTGCTACACCGATCAATCTGCCATCGCATTTTCACTCGTCTGCAAACTGAAACTTATTGAGATCAATACTATATGCACACACTTGCTCACATGTACATACATCCCACCACAGCTAACCACGTGGATCAGCATGTGCATCTGGCTGGAATAAATGAAGTTCTACTACTAGAATTTGTCCGTTCTTCAATTATGCATTATACTTAGTAGAATTTAGATATAACACTTTATGTACATACGTGGTCAGCTGCTGGGAGTATTTTTTGTGAGACAATTTCTCATTTGCAAAGTTCATTTTAATATAGGCAATGATGTATGGGTTCGGTGGGTCATTTTACGGCAATGATGTCTTCACTGAAACTTGTAAACATTGAAATGAAATTTATTATACTCATACTACTACTCATGACCGTTAATAAGATACAAATGAATTCAACGAAGCTTTTGTTTACTTGCTGAGACTGCCTGAAGCACTCGCTAAAGCTCGTCTCTGTATTCTAGGGTAAATAATACAGACCATAGTCAGAGAGAGAGAGCGGTATTATGTATTCTGCAAAACTTCACCCTTCAATTTGCTACGTTCCAACCGAGTTAAATGAAACATTTGCAAATATTCAGGAAGTTTATATCGCGCTGAAAAACAGTGCAATGCACCACATACCCGCATCTCCTACAATACATTACCGAGTGGGCATAATTTTAGATAAAGCTGTCACATGAAGATGTGTTCATGGTAGAATTCGGTTTCACTTTTATAAATCATGCAAGGGTACATGCTTTTACTCTTGAGGCCTGAATGTTGTGTTGATTTTCGTCGTGAGGTCGTGTGCCACTTAGTGCACTTGTCAACCGTCAATCAAGTATCATTCGTGCGCTACTCTCTAAGTACTATGGGGCTTGCGTGACTCGTAACGTGATTTTAAAAATACACAGCGCTTAAGGTGAAGTGGGATGTCAGGTACATGTAATCTATACGTATATATGATATAACGTCACGGAAACATCAGTTTACTAAATAACTAACCATACCATACCATACTATACCTTTCTCTATACATTACAGCAGCGTGTGACTCGTTGTGGAAGCAGCTGCTACTCTTACCCAGACTTGCTACGTGATTAATTGAGATTGATTTTGTAGAACATTGAGTTTTAACTTGTTGTTCTCTTGAAATGAAAGGTTTGACATTGGTTGGCTGGCTGACTAGGCACGTACTTTATGGAGAGAATTCTTCTTCCAGTCACTTCCATCCTTTATCCATCTACAACAACAACAACAACAACTAATTAGTTATGATAAAATATGTAGATATGAATGACTTGAGCATCTACTACTACTACTATAGGATAGTGTATTATTCGTTATTCAAAGTGATGGTGATGATATTTAAATGAAATTTGATAATTTGTCCATTGTCATGTGTTTGGCTGGTGAAAGTTTCATCGCAATTAGTTTGAAACAATTTCTTTTGCCCGGCTATATCATCTTACCTTGCAGCCGGAGGTTTGTTGACAAACAGATTGCCTGACGCCGACATCGGATTTATGTACATTTTAATTTATCGCGACAATTTTCGACTTTGCAATTCGTTCGTTCATATTGTGCACAGCGAATCAAAATAAAATGTTGGCTGTATGAAGAAGTTTGTTAGTTCGCGACTCAAAGGATCAAAATTTAATTAACTTTTAAATAAGTGGCTTTGTGCTGTACAGATTTTTGTATTACAAAATAATTTATTTTCTTCTCTCGGGCATTATTCTTCACAGTGCCGTAGTAAATTGGAGGCGACTCTTAACAGATCTCAAACAGACAGATACAGATACATATATTTACATAAACATATATCACATTCAACATACTCGAACCTTATATAATCGTTATGCTAATCCATTTTAGTTTCGTCACAATATTTCACATATATGTCACATACTTACATACATATTTTATGAACATAACTAAAGCTAAATTATAAAGTGTATTTTTTTCTAGTAGAAGGGTGACACTTGACTGTGAGAAAAATGTTTTGCGGTCGTCAAATTATTTTCAGCTTAACGTCAGGATATGCTGGAGATGGTCGTCCGTGAATATAATAGATGACTTTAGCAAGTTAGTAGTTGGCGAGGCCCATGTCTAAAGGTGAGGAATATGTTTCACACCCGCGTGTAACCCAGCATTGCTGCGGTCTCTCCGACACTCCCAAAACTTTCCAAATGGAATTACATGCGCGTGCTGTACCTGGAACTGCTGCAAATACATCCAACCACACACACACACACATATATATATATATATATACATGTAGTAATATGTACATGGAAAAACATTAATTTCATTGGGAATAATCAAACATACTGCAAACAGATCATGCATGTACTATGTACATGCGCTGTATAAATTGATTTACATTTAGTTGTTTGGTTTAAACCACTGGCATGTTACAACCGCGTATCGTGTTTGTTCATGTGCGATAAACCAATAAGCAACTGTAATTCTAGTTTTAAATATCTACCATGCATGTACATACATGCATACATATATGTAACTATATACATGCATACACACATATGTACTGTGTAAAACACATACTCTGCTCAACTCTACATTCTTATGTATAGTAACAACGATATAGTATATTGGAATGTATTTACTTTTTATTTGCAAAACATCGACACATATCTAGAAAATCCGTTAATCTATCGTCCAGTGCCGAATGACTATAAATCCTGTTTATATGGGCAATTTATTTCGTGCTGTAAACTCAACTAGGCCCTGATCCTAGTGTAATTTAAAATATATCGGGTGTTGGTTGGGCGGGAGGACGGGTGACTCTAGTCTAGTGTTTTACAACATATATGTAAATTTAAACTAGAATGTACTGTGGTTATTAAGAAGTAAATAAGTATTTCATATTACATAGAGAATATCCTGTACGTAACTAGTGTTATTGGGTAAAGTTATATGAGATGTCAGTGTTGTATCAATGTATATACGTACCTATATATGGAAGAAGACATATGGTTGGCATCGGAGAAATATATGTACGTACGTCGTCACAGATACACATACATATATCATGTCAGAGTACAGGCTGTAGTTGCTAGTTGCTGAATGTCCTGTGTACAGACTGAAGGAGGGGTTAGACTAGTAGTACAGTGACATGTATATATGTATATGGATGTATGTGTTGTGCACATCAATATGCTATGTCAGCTGGTTAGCAACAATTGAATGCATGGTGGTGCGGCTCTGCTACAGCGACTAGTGTTGCTTTCCTGCTGTACGCCGTCGCCATATATCACGGGATGCATTCGGAATAATTCATGTTGCCTTATCAAGTTATTAATGCACACTCGATCACCCGTCTCTTTATTTGATATCAGCCGGTTGCCAGTTGTGCATCTGTATGACCATGTCGCACAGCACATGCTATTGCTGATGCACAACAAGCAACAGAGATGTTGTGTTATTATTCTCCAAAACTCGGACCAGTGAGAATGAACTGGAACACATCCAAATATCCAATGATCTATTTACAAAATATTCACTACTATACAATACAGTTTTACTTAAACAGAAACACACACATTAACAAGTAAGTGTGCATGGTGAATCACTAATTACGTAGTGAAATGCATGTACTGGATATTATGACAAAAAAATCGCCATTATTCATGTGGTTGTTAGGAGTTTCAATGAATACAGATAGTGTACTAGTAGCGGTAGTGGTAGTAGTTGCTTGGCTGGTATTGAATCGGGTGTTCCTCGCAGAAATTATGGTAATGTATTGAGTTCCAGTACACGGCCGAGTGGGGCTTCTGTGCTTCAATTATATTGGCAATATATTACACGGATTCACGAGTAAATTATATGTACCTGTAGTTCCTGCCATATACCATATACACATTAATTAGTTAATTAATTCTAGTTGTCGTAGCAGACTTTTATAATACACTTAGATCCGTGTCATGATTTATAATAAAATATTTAGTGATGTGCGGCGGGGCGGCGGCGGGTGATGTACAGGTAATGAACATGTCGCTACCAAGGCTGACAATGTGTTAAGTTTAACTACATTTGCTCAGTGCTGTAAAGAGGCAGTGAGAGGCCCTATTAACGTCAGCACGACTCTACCTTATATGAGTAGTTCTCTTAATTGTCACTTGTAATAAATTGTACTCCCAAAGTGTCTGTTTAACATGAAATGTTTGTATTACACACTACACCACAGTTATTATCTACTTTCAACAAAGCTTTATTTATATTTCCTATAATGTATAAAATAATTCTACACCCGGTATATATATA
>JAGJTL010000059.1:7636601-7649230 GCA_022063505.1 Calosoma granatense | reverse complement strand
CATGACTTGTAACAAAACTATCATTGCAACATGGAACTAACTTTAGTTGCAGTTTCAAATACCAGGTTTTACGGTTACTCAGAGGTAGTCATTTCAGATAAGAGGGGACTCATAAAATACGGAGACATTCGTCAATCTCACTGGCACACTGTCTACAGCTAGTGTAACCAGTACATGCCACTAGGAAAACTACTTACTAAACAATAGGATTTTAAATATCATAATACTGTTTCTAACTGTTGGAATATTTTACATAATGTATGTGGGTGTATGTAAAGAAATGACTCTAGCTAGAGGTATAGATAATATTTAATTAGACGTTGTGCTGCGTTACAGCAGAGTCAGTGTCAGAGGACAGGAGGTGGTTGGTAAGTAGTAAGACCTCCGTGCCGCCCCCGAGTCGCTCTTGTCTCATTTTCTTCAAGGGAATTTCTTATGAGTGGAGGACGTACGAAGCCACGTATTCCATTTACGCTTACACTGTATACCAGTGTGTGTATATGTATATATGTGTGTGTATGTATAATGTTAACCTGTACTTTGCTTCCTTACTTGAATACTTAATTGAGTGTCGGGTAGTTGGGGCGCGTTTACGATTTTAAGTGAAATTTACAAGACCCTTTCATATAAAGCGAAGCTAACGTCTTCAGCGAACCTTCATTATGCTATCTTAATTTCACCTTACCATCACACCCCCGCCCCCTCGCACCGCCCCCCCTGTAACCATGCACTGCTCTATTGAACATCGACTTACAAGATTAGCCTCGTATGCGACGCTCAATTTGCCGCTTATGATTTTAAATTTTCAACCATCTTTGATCGGCCAATTTTCATTAGCCTGATTGGAAAACTCGTTCCAGAGGGTCGCTTCTAATTTCAATGTAACGCAATTAAAAACAAGCGTAATATAATAAGGCAAATTTAATACAGCGACTTTTGTTGATCAATGTTACATCAGTGGAAGCTATCATCATGTAATCATGTTGCATGTCTGTCTCTCTCTATCTATCGTGTATTGTGTAAAATAACTTTTGTCACAAACTGATATCCCGAGAGAGTTCAGGAGATTGTGATATGTGTGTGTGTGTGTGTATCGCTGACTATAGTGTATGTGGTGCAGATTTATATATCGTTGTACTAGTACTACTAGCGCTAGTAGTACTAGTAGTGGTAGTGGTGCAGGGATAGTATCGCTGCTGATATTATTGGATGGTGTGTGGAATTGTGGATTCTGGAACACAGCCGAGAGGAGGAGTGACGGACATTATCGATCCTGGTGCAACGTTGTGGATGTCAGGTCATTTCTCAAGGAATTGTTAGCGCGCCGTGCACCGGTAAGATATATATTTTACACTTATTCCATCGTGCTCAGTTTCACCGCCGGCATATTGTGAAAACGAACAAAACTCCCTGACATTTTAAAACAATCTGTTAAGATTGATATCACTATTCAATATCGATCCCGTATAACCGATATCCATGCGCCAGGTGTATGCCTGTATCCATGCATGGTGATGTAAATAATTACATAATATATATTCCAAGATTCAATATATTTGTTGTAAATATGCCAGTTATGAATTGTGGAATCTGCGCGTACATTTCATAGTAAATTAGCCGAGAGACACGGTACGGCGGTTTTTTTTTCACAGCCAGTGCTCTCGTTAATCTGTCCTTTGTTGCACGGCTCCGTTCCATGAATTCTCAACTTAGTTTTTCGATTTGTATTGCCAGTAGGTATTCCACAAAGCAGGCTGACTTTCTTTTGAACATGCTCCTCGGCTTTGTTCCTAACCGGAGCACACTCCTTGCGAAACTTGTCGGCCGCCTTTGCCCCCAACCTCCACCCCCCACACAACTGACATTTAAACAGAGTACTACGTTAAAAACAGAATACCAAACATCTACATACATACATGAAACAGACCGACACTACTCTATCCAGTATTATATACAAACTCTTACACTCCACCACTACCAAACATGTACGTAGAGTAATGTTTATTTTATACAATTAAACATTTGTAAATATGTATCTTTAATTTCATACAGACACGGCTCACGTTACTGTGTTTGTTAATTCACTTTCATTTGTACAAACTTCACTGATTAACGACACTCTTATGAAACTCAACACGTGTTTCATTATTTCTTCAAAGTTCCAACCTGCTCGCGACTAGTTCAAATGAAAAGTTAATTGCCAATTACAGTTTATAATATCACTTGATGTGCGTGCGAGTGCCTTTGCATATGCGGTCGTTCTGTTGTGGTCCCACATCTGTACTAACATTAATTAGAAATCGAGTCATAATCGCACCAAGTAAACTTTATGTTTGTTGTGTTAATTAATTGTGTAATTAGTATCATTGATAAGAAGTAGTTGATTTGTGCAGTCAGCAGTCTCTACTTTACATTTCTATCAAATCACAAACTAATATTATTTGTGTATTTGTGTGTTCTGCGGAACATGAGTGTGTTGTGTTAGCTAGACACGGAGCCTCTAATATTGGGGAAGGATTTATTTAGCAAGAGCAAACTAATCAAGAAGTTCAAGACAACGGAATATGTACAGCGGAATAGACGTCGATGTACACTGTTGTACGGTGCATTCACACAAATCATTTCAGTTCTCTACTTCTCTTCACTTCTCTTCTCTTCTGTTGTGGTTTTCTTTTTTCGTGAGAATTAGAAAAAGTCGAGCAACGTTCGTCTTGAACGCTTGCAGCGTTATAGAGGAGAACAAATTCGCTCATTAAAATAGAACAAACACGAAATATAACCCGACCGCACAGTTAGCGCAGATAAAAAATCAATGGCGCAACTCGAGACGGTATCCGGAACATTTTTCATTAAGCAACGGACCCGGAAAATAATACGCCGAGCTATAAATGTTAAATACACCAGATCTCTGAGATGTGCAGCCAAGAAATGTTAAACTTTCCTCTCTCTCTCTCTGGATTATGCGGCAATCAATCTTTTCAATAACTATACACTGTCAGTGGGAGTGATTACGTATTGGCTGTGTTTTCCCTTGTGTTTCCATAAATAATAAAGAGGTAAAACATACTCGTACATATACACATACATATGTATTTGTTGAAGTACGACCTGCCATTCAGTGTTGTTAAGAGTGATAAGCAATCACGTGTAAAAATGAAAATCAATAGCCGCTGATGGTGTACGAGCAAACAAATTGGACACGCACACACGCTACAATGATATGATGAACATTATTAATGTTCTTACCGGCAAATGATTACTTGTTCTCACAATAATTGATTGGAAGCCAAATTGAAATGTATTTCTTTTAGAAATACATTATTTTATTAGATTTATAATGTACAACATATTATAAATAAATAGCTACATAAAATACATATATATTTGAGAAAGATACACGCTTTATATGTATTTGTTTATAAAATATTTATAATTAAAAGGCTTTCTAAATTTTGTTTGATCCAATTAACTAACGTTTGCATGACTCCCATCATTAGCTGTAATCAATGTAATTTTAAATTTAAATTTGTACAACACTTTGCCTCTGTGTCCTTGCAATTTATCTTTCATTTTCAATTTCTGAAATTTGCGTACGTAGGTACCGACCCTTGACAGATATTTTGTTTTAATTTCTACTGTTATCTTAATTCGTAACGAGTTTACGTTACTTTCGCTTGTTTCATTCAATTTGTAGAGCACTATGTAAGTAACAATGTTCACCTGTATTTACACCCTTTTACAATATTCAGTAGGAAAGCATGATTAATAATTAGTCTATACATACATACGTGTATGTATGTGTGTGTAATCTTGATGCTACAATCTATTCCATTAGAAAACACACAAAGCTACAAGGTTAAACGATTCCATACATATTTCATATGTAAATCTGTGTGCTGAGTATGGTAGGGGTGGTTGGTAGGGTGACGGGTGACGGGTGACGAGTGCTGCTGAGCATAACTGTTGTTGGTGAATGTCGCCAGCAAGGACACGGGGCACTTGTCACTTCCACCGAGTTCCGAGGCACTTTCTTTATTCCTTTCTGGAGGAAATTGCTGTTTAAGTAGAGAAACGAGCTCCCTAAATTATACAAGTTGACAGGGCATATATTATTAACAGTCTGTTGCTGTATGGGATTGCCGCGGAACATAGTTTTGAGCTCGCGTCAACACTGAATTCATAACAGTCCTACCAAGTGTTTCACATTTTATACGAACTCTAGTGTTTTTGGCTGAACAAGTATTCGTAATTTCAAAACAATACTAGTTTCTATGGGACGTCGTACCAGTATTTAAACATACAATCAATAATTCTTATTTATTTCTTAATTATATCACATTTACTATACAGTAGCAGAGTATATTGGCGATGTGTGAACTGCATATATATGTACAGTACATACATGCGAGTATATCCTACACTAATCATATTACTATCTGCTAAAATACTTGTACAATTGTATATTACAACGTACAGTTCGGTAAGAAATAATATTTTCCGTGTTTATAACGTAAAACAACATTCTTATATAAGAGTGTGCATTGTGCGCCCGGGAATTTGAAACTGTGCCAAATAACTTTTACGCTCGAATAATTTGTTCTAAAAACTGTGCTACTTGTGAGTATGTGAGATTCTTTGTGAATTTTTTTAATGCGCATTTTAAATATTACTTGGATATTTCGTTTCTTTAGGCATGTTTCTCTCCTACTACATGTTGTCGTTTAGTGGCGCTTAGTGATCCAGTTACTTGCATGTCGGGAACATATACAGGTCAGAAGCTAAGAGATTATGTACAGAGAGAAGTCAAGGGATGCAATATCGCGTGTACTATCGGTCAAATGGCGTGACTTGTATATTGACAAGTAGAGGTATACACCGATTACCCCTATACATACATACATATATGTGTGTACAAGTATTATAGGGTACTGGCAAGGATGAGGCTTATATAACTGACGTTCCGTGCAAGTACCGCACGAGCAGGTGCCGTGTGCTCTCCACGTGAGCACCTAATTTAAAGTCCATTAAGCAGAGAGAGTCTCTGCCTCTAGGATCCGGTGAGGATTATATCCACACCGTATCCGTTAATACGTATCCGATTTGCTTCAGATCAAACGTAAGCTTCAAATAATTGCTCCCCTGCATGTTGATTGTTTTTCACAAAATCCAATTTACTTTTGACATTCTTCATATTATTTCTTTTCGTTCTACAAACTAGTAATATTTATTTTCTAATTTAGACTAGAAACTATGTATGTATGTATGTATATAGTATGGGTGTAGAAGAAACGTGATGCTGGGGAAATTGTCAGCGAATTGTCGTTGACATTCGGCGACTGTTTTGAGCGCTGGTGCCTTAAAATTTTCATGACACATTGTTGCGAACGTCTTAAGAGTTAAAACTCCTTAAGTCTAACGAGAGAAAATCGATGTACGTGCAAGGAAATCCAAACACGACGTAAAGACGATGAAAGTTTTAAATCCAGATAATCCGAGGACGCCAAACTGCAGATAACATTTGTGCGCTTCATGTATTAGCATAAATACATATATAAACTTGCCAATGAGCTCCCGCCGATACTTCATTGTCACGTAATTACTTGTGTGCCATGTATCTATTGACTTTTACATACACGTAACTACGGTAACCGGTAGCCGGTAGCCGGTAACCAGTGCAAAATTATTTAACCGGTCCCTGGACTAAATGAGCGAATAATCGAATGTCTAGTGTTCAGGGTGACAGCAGGCATGTGGCACTCACCCAAATTGACTGTTTTGGCACCATTAAAATCTCTATAAGACTAAGGGAAGTGTCACTGGTACAGAGAAGGGTCCGCCCCGGGATTGTGGTCATTGCCAGAAACTATAAATTTCCTTAATTAATTCTATGCCGGCCGCGTTGCGCCGATAGATTCTTGGAAGGAGTGTGCCTCTGGCAGTTCCAGGTTAATTAAAACACCTAAACACACACACACACACACACGCACACCGTACAATTGTGATTGTTTTGTTTAAAACAAATATTAATTGCAATGTAACTTGATGTATATTAGAATATAGGTATATCCGCGCTTCTGTTATAAATGCATAGCCTACTAGTACAATTTCCAGTAGATAATAAATAATATTTATAGCTGCACAGTTGGTAGACCGTGGAGTTTTGATTCGTGGCTGGTAACAGTACAGTATGGTATGGTAGTCATGGTAGAACTGTTAAATAATGTATGCAGGGTCGTGTGCAAATTCTCCGTCAAGAAAACCAACATTATCACGCATATCTTCCATCTAGTTTCAGGTTGCGGCAGATATGCATAGGGTTAAAATTACAAATGACTTTACGTTACGTAGAATACAAAGTCTGGTGCTCTTACACCACAGTGGTGACTCGTAACATATTCTATTACATCTATACATATACATAGTATATTGAACAGTTGTTGTAATAATAACAGAAATAATCTAATCAAACTAAACTGATTTGTATGGCAACTGTTGAATGTTGAAGAGTCCGGTGTGTTATAGTGAAGATTGTGCAGTGAAATTAATGAAATTGAAATGTGCTACTACTACTACTGATGGTGCTGCTAGTGGTATTGTCTCCACGTCGGATATTGTTAATGCGTAAAAGCTTTTGAGGGTAAATTTTTTATCGGTTTGTACGGTTCGCGTTTGGTTGGTGCTCGCGAACAATTATCAACTGTGACTGACACTCGTGGTAAATAAAGTGTTTTTCTTTGTGTACTTGGTACTGTACGTTCCACATTCTCTGGAATTTATTGTTGTGCTTTTCACTTGGATTCTTTTTGTGCGCGTCGCTTCTGCCTGCCAAATGCTTTCTGAATAGTCGTTCTCCTTTTTACATTCATTGAAGAAAGGATTCATTCGCTCACTCACACACACACACACATTCACTAACATGGATATCTTCTGACTGTTCATTGTTTATAGGTGTGTGAAACAACCGACAATTATTGAATAACGTACACATGTACAAAAAAAGTAAGAGATCGATTCTTTTTTTTTTTCAAATGTTCAAAGTGGCTGAAATTTTATTCCAGATGATAAATAAATACACCATTTCCGAAACCTGTACAACACATTTATGTGATATAAAGGCACGAAACAAGCATAAAAGTGTGGATGGTCCCGCAATAAAGAAGAGCCGGCTCCCTATAATCATGCCAGAAACAAAGACGTTAAACCATCTTTATTCCAGCCATTCCATGTATAAAACTCAACTATCCATCCATAATTCTAATATACATATTATATATACACGTACATGGTACCCTCTGTGCATATTTATTGTATTATCTCCTCTGCGCATTACAGATCATTCATTGCCTTCTGTATTGGCCGATGTAAACTTCATTCTCTTTTCGTTTTCATATTCATATATTAAATAGTAATATTGTTTATATATGTATGTAAACATTTGCTGTACAGAGAGAGAGGTTAGTGTAAGTTGGCGGAGGAGATTTATAGAGAGCATGTTCATGTACGTGTTATTTTGCTTTTAGTTGTTTGACAAGTATCCGTCAGGTAAAGTTACAACACCTTCTGGGAATTTACCAACCATTCAGCTTGTTTAATAATGCACAAGTGTTTATAGTATCCTCGATCAGGAGACTTTATTTATTTATTTATTATCTGTGGCGATTATACTTTGTATAATAAACTGGTAGAGATTGTTTAGTCAATACTGTCTGATTGGCAGTGTTGGAGCAAGGTTGAACTTAATAAATGTAGATTGCTAGTACCGGTGTACTGAATGTAATATAAATAACTCGGCTTTGAGTGAAGGAGGATATATGAAATTTGTCTAGTAGAGAGAAAAGAATAACAGGCCAGCGCTAGGAGAACCGGAGAAGGAATGCAATAGCGGATAAAATATTCAGAATTTGTTATAAAAATATTTGAATGATAAACGGAACATAAATCTCTGGCGCAGTGCATGCGCTGTGCTATAGTGGTGGAGGTGGAGTGGTGGAGGTGCTGCTGGTGGAACGGATGCTACGTTTAGCATTTTTATACGAACACGAGGAAAGATATGGATCAAATATCCCTTGTCGGGCACACTTGTCCCAGGATATACGATAGGGGCCGATAAAAAACACTAAGATACGTCCGTGCAAACTGAATATTGCGTACGGGCGCCGCGCGAAATTTATTGCACTCCGGACAGAGTGGGACGTGCACCAGCCAACCAACGAACCAACGTGCTGCCGACCATTCCATTGCATTGCATTGCCACCGTGTCACCAACACCTATATCCAACACCAGTATCAGTAGCAATATGTCGCGCTGTGTTTTGCAAAATGAACTGGATTTATTGCGCCATGTACTTAGACACTCGCGATTTAATAACGTCGAATTGGGCGCCAGGTAAAAAGTTATTGCGCTTCGATCCGGCCGCGTGCAGACGTCGTCTTACTGCCAGATTAAAAATGCTCTACCGAACTAATACTTTAACACTGAACGAATAAATCATGTCTGTGTCTCCATGTATTGTATTGATTACTGCACAATTTATACCAATTTACATACATGTGTTTAAACATTAATATGTTGAGACACATTCTTTTGATGTGTTTCCAAGCTATTCACCATTCTTTTGGCAATTCTCAATATTGCCATTTGCATACATAAACTTACGTTTACGAGGTACATTTCCAATATGACTCGCGTATTGCATTTTCTTTCAATATTTGCGCAAATATCAGAATATCTAATATTAAAACTTTATCTGCAGTACAAGATGACCTACTAATAACATTATTGTTTTCTATTTCTATACATACACTGCATTATCGTCATAATTGTAAGACAATACTTTACTGATCAAGTTTCCAGTAAATAATTATGAAGCAAAGTATTTATGTATGTAATATGTACAAGTGAATGTATGTGTGTGTGGGGCTATATCCAGCTGGTGGTGTAGTGTAGTTTGGTTAAATGAATGTGTCGGATATTGAACGAGGGTTGCACACGGAGCGTGTAAGGTAACACAAAATTTTACTGTTTTAATTTGAAACCTGTTCTACGGTGTATCAGTCGGATCACGCAACTTCCTTCTCGCGTGATTGCAGAACATTTCGATTCGAACGATAAGAACAAACGATTTATATGAAGAGCCTTAACAGCGACGCTTATGTCTGTACTCAGCCAGCGGACATAATGTCAATTTTTTGCACGTGTGTAATTCTTAGTAATGTGTTCAAGCATATTATTCGCTAACATGCAATCGCTAACTGAATACACTTTGAAGTTTTTCATATTCATGACTGTTGTCATATTATTTACCATGTGTGTGTGTGTGTGTGTGTGTGTGTGTATGTTCATTTAAATATAATACGTAAGTAGATGTTATATGTCACCATAGTTCCCTGCTCTGTTGGCATTTCTAGATTTCTGATATTTTAAGCAAGCTGTCACTTTTTATGTAAGCAAATATTCTGTTAGTTTTTAGTGTGGGGAGAAGTGGAGTCGTGCGTATCTTTCTACTGATAACGATACTGCCGCTGAATACTAATACAATCACATCTGCACCATATTCGGCGTGTAGCTCCTAAAATCCAGGATTTATATGTCTCCTGTCGATATGAAATCGGGTTCAATTTTCGAAAGAGTTAGCACACACAGCAAACCTCGGCGGTTGTATCAACTCGTAATACAATTTACTGCATCCTCCATGAAATCACACGGCCACAGGAACAAACCACCAATTTCACTCGCTCCCGGACACTCCTGTGAGACTCACCACAGCAAGTACTTTGTTTGGCTAGCAGACGAATCTACCGCATGGCCTAAATCTTAAATTCGAGTAAATAACACTGCAGTATGTGGTTTAGCTGTAGGTAGTTGTCAACAAGCTGATAGCACATGTATGTAAATATTCATTACATATAGCATAGCTATCTATTAACTGTCAGTAGTTCTGATTTTATAATTACAGACTAGCTGCTCACCTAAATAAATAAGTACATGTTCGTGTTTACTTGTTTTTCTTTGCGGCAAGTTGGCGGGCTTTGTTTGAACAACAGTGGACCAGGTATTCCAAGTTGCTGGAATCGAATTAAACTTTTATACAAATATAAATGTAGAACTTTAGTAGGCGACGAAAGCTTATGGGTTTCTCGGCAGGGTGCCGTGGCCGAGGCTGATAAAATATGCGGACTCGCATTAGTTTCACCTGCACTAGCACCGTGTGCCCGTGTGTAACCAGCCAGTAAGCGATCCCGCCGCCTGCGAATCCAATTTCGGTTAGTTTATTGTTAAAATATGTTACTGCCGCGCGCTAGCTAACTGGGTAGATAAGATTGTGAAATAGTACGATCGTATGGAATGCACGCGTTCCTCCTTAATTCACTATACGAATTAACTTTACTTCTATGAATGATTAGCAATTATCCATGACAGAACTACAATATACTGTAAGATATATCACACAGTGGAACGACTTGTAATTCTGAGATTATTGTAAACAATGTATATATACGTGAGTATTCAACTATGTATTTATTTAATAAAACATTGCTACGCATAGTAGTGTATCTGCTCTAGTAAAATACATTTACTAGCTATGTACCGAGGCTGGTGGCCAGTAAATTCCTGTTGCACGTACAGGTACACAGAGCGTGGTCGCGTGTTGCTCGTAAATTGTGAAAGATATCGTCGTGTGACATATGTAAAATGTGTTTCGCATGCACTGAAATTTGCGGTTCCCGAAAAAACTGGTTATTTCAGCAGTGTGCCATTGCGAAAAGTAGCAAAACGAAATAAATGTGTGTCTGTGTGTGTGCGTGTGTGGATGCGGAGCGCCAGCTCCGAGTCGGACCTAAACAGTTTCTATTGTAATATGTGCCCCAGTAATGTGTGTACACATTTTTAAAACGTCGTACGTCTTGTTGATGTAAATAATGTTGTGGAGAAAGTGAAGAAATATTTATACACATTCTCCCGTCTCGCATTGACATAGAATTTTATGATGAGTTATGATATTTGCTTAAATTATCCACTCATCAATCGATATTCATTTGTGTGCTGCTGAAATGCTGTATGCGTTACAACAATCACTGTACTACATACACCAGTATGTTATTTACATTTTAGTTGTGTAAACACGATTTTGATATTCATCAAATATCTATATAATAAAAATCTATTTGTTTCCTGTGTTATTTTGCAACACTATTTATTTTCGATCATGCGTTTCATGAAAATCGGTAACGAGAATTTTATTATGACTAAAAATATTAATTTGTATTATATTTTTTGATTTTACGATTCATGTAATCCAATTATGTATATTTTAATATCCGTTGGTTAAAATAAAAGTGAAATCAATACGTAATATGAATAGTGTTTCACCTGAACTATTTGCTGTGGAACAATTTGTTTAATGAATTATTATGTATGTAGCGCGGGGACAAGCAATGAATTAAATTTAGTTTAATTGAGATGTAGCTACACATGTGTGTGGGTGCATAAGTCCCAGTGGGCCATGGGCTGGTCGTGTAAGTGACGCACTAATTAGGAACCGGGTGAGAACTTGTCGTTTTTCGTAATTTTCCACACGTGCACTCGTGTGTATGTTAAAACTTTCATGTAATGAATGTAGCGTTGACGTTAACTTCAAGACAACATGACATTTCCCATTCCATCCGGTTATATATCTGTAAAACATTGTGACACTCGTCCTACTGTTTGTAAATATATCATCCCGCATATACATACACATAGCTACTCAATGAGAAATATTACTACTACATATATATTGTAGAGAATATTATCAGAGAATTCATTATTTGAAAATACTGGATAGGAATTGATATATGAACGTCAAACAGACAGTTTTACTTCATATTGAATTTCTACAAAATACAAAGTTCATGAAACAAGTTCTTGGCTGAAGAGTTTTGAATTTGTTAGAAATATTGGGCGATGCGAAGCTGGTGTATGTCAGCAGAGCGTTTTGTAAATCAAATGAGCTTAGAATGATTGTATATACGGGGTAGTTTACCGGGACAACTAACTATTTATGTATTGCACTCTATCATGGACTTGCTCGGAATTCAAATCTGTCTTTGTTGTTCAAATGTTAGTTTTTAAAGTATGTAAAACCATTGTACATATGATCTAGTTCTAGTTTCCAACTATTGGCACAAACACTTGCACAAAGAGACTAAATATGATTTGTTTGTAAATTAGTATATATTGAACAATATTGCATTGTGATGTATTTGTGAAAAATGAGATATTGTTTTATCAGTTATTATCTGAAGGAGAAAAAGTCTGAAATTGTGAGATGTCTTCAGAACAAACAGCAAAGTAATAACTCACAGATTAATTTTCTGATAAACTCAATAAAAACTATATCTCATGTGGCAAGGTAATCAAGATCCTGGATCAGCCCGGTAAATGGAATTTATAGAGAGATAAGAGAGTGAATAACAGACAGACTAATAGCTGCGCAACTTCTGTTTTCTTCTAACTCGACACACACACACACACACACACCCCTGGCGCGGGGGATATATAATTAAACATGACAGCCACCCCCCAGTCGGTAAACAAAAATCAATTCAATTCTTTAGATTTGAAGAAAATCATTAATGGCAGCCATTGT
>JAGJTL010000059.1:7619150-7636464 GCA_022063505.1 Calosoma granatense | reverse complement strand
AAGTCTGTTACAGGCACATATACATATACTTCAGTTAAAATAAGTAAATAACTACATGTACATATCTGTGTGTGTGTGACTGGTGAATGTTGGTTGTTCAGCAAATATAATTATTATACTTTCACAAGTTTTTGTACGAAAGTAATGGATGTGTATTTTATTTTTTGTCATGCTTTCTGCTATGTTTCTTTTAGTTCTTCTACACAGGAATTATTGTATTTTTACACACTTGTCCACATTCATTTCTGGCACGTAGGTACACAGTGTCAAGTTTATACATTATATAATTTCACTGCAAATATTTCTCTATAAAACGAAATGTTTATATGTCCATGTCAGTAGAGAAATAATTCCATGTTAAATCTATATAATAAACATATTTCAGTAGGTATGTTGTGAGTGGGCAGAGAATAATTGAAAGAAACTAACTTATGCCAAGTATAAGCCGAGGCGAATATTAATTAAAAGTTTAAAGAATTCCAAGTGAGCCGTTTCAATGAGGAGGATTTATTTTTTCCTGTGTTCGCTTTATCTGGTAGGGATGGTCGCCGCGGGCATTCACGCTTCATTATATGGCTGCGTATGCAAAAGACAAAGCCATCCAGCTCCAAAAACAGATTCAACAGAACCTCCACCGCCCCCAGCAGATATACGTACGTATATTCCATTGCGAAAATATTAGATTAATTACGCGCACATTGATCTATTATTTACACTGTCCGCTCACTGACGAGTGCAGACAAAAACTTTATTCACATATAAATGCTTTTATATTCGCGTCCATTTCATTAAAATGTAACTATATGATGCAGTTTTATTAATGATTTATTAGAGTCAACATAAGGGAGAGAGAGAGAGAGAGATTTGGAATGTAATCTAATGTTGGTATAAAACTCTTGTGTGTGTGTGTACTGTCAAACCTAAAAGACTAGTGTATTCCACGATTTAATTCTAACAGAAACTGTACAGTACGGTACGGTTGGAAATAGAACTTTAAACTAGATAATTACTCACAGTGTAGTTGCATGCATATACACTGTTGCACTGAGTTGAAGCACATGGAACATGGAGGACTGTATTCTTCCGAATGAGGCCGGTTTTATATGCCAATGAATCAGTGTGCCCATTGGATTTAATTGTGTAGGATACTATGTGGCTTTCTCAGTTACATGTTGTCCATATATTTGTGTAGACACATAGGCATTATGTACATTTCATTGTATATAGTCCAGGGAGAATATACGTAGCAATGAGAGTGAGTGTGTATGGATGCATAGTTAGATAAACTATTTTTAAACAAACAAACAGTTTTACAGACAGACATAACTTTGTGCAGAATAGAATTAAATCATCACATTGGAGTTGATGGCGCGGGGGGGGGAGGCGGGGGAGATTTGCAGGTTGGTTAAAGTATCCTCGACGGAATATTATAGCGGGAAATAAAAGGAAATAGGTCAGACAAAATAGCATTTCACCTTTTATGTTCGTATCTGAAAATTGTTTCGCCAGTGAATCTAGCCCCAGGGACACCGCAAATATAACTTTGTTAAACGTTCTTTCGATACTATTATCAGATCTCACATAAAAATAAATTCTATCATATTTTACTCTCTTTCATCTGATATTGTACAAGTACGAATTTAACCATTGTAATACTTGCTATCCCTCGCCACCCTACCCATACAAAACGATCTTACTCATTTACCAACACTGAATGTAATCTTTTCTAAACAACATACAGGACAAACTGAAATGTGCACATTATTCTGATATTAAAATTCACTGCAGTAAAACACTGGCACGCAGCGGATTATGTGCGTGTGCTACACATGGCGGGGGGATTAAATGCAGTAGCCAGCAGTGGTACCAGTTGATCAGAGACATGTGATTAGCGGATGTTGGGGAGTACACACACAGCATCTGGCGGGATCTGTAGCACGTAGGGCTGCGATTATTCACTGAGCAAGGTGACAGCGCAGGGATCCGTTTAAAATATAATGAATGCACACTCCGTGAGGAGCGCCACCGCCACCACCGCCAGCGACGTGGTCCGTCGGGGTCGTTGCTCCTGCAACGTTTAAATGCCGTCCCTTGGGTGCTACGGACGTATCAGTGCCCGCCCGGCATATGCACACGCCCTACACTTCACTACAAATCCCAATGGATGAGTAAAAATAATAGACTCGTTTATTGCCTCCGTCCGTCCGTCCGACCGGCGCGTCGTGAAAATGAAAAAATGGCTGCTTGCTCTTTTGGGATACTATATTTAGTTGAACGTCCCCTTTCACAATCGAACCACTGCCGTGGCTTCATAAGGAAACCACAAGGTACCGAATTAACTAGATTTAATAGACACACTATTGGGGTATTGACAACGCGGTATAACCAACGTGTATATATGTATTGGAACATAAGATTCCTTAAAACATTTCTGCAATTATCGTGCAGTTGCTTAATGTACATCCAGGTAATTACTGCATACTTCATCAGCTGTAATGCACTTGTACAATTCATTAGAAAAATCTCATTAATAATCTGTTATCTTTTTTGTTATTCAGATTATTTTCGTCCATGTGAAATACTTTATGTTTTTAGCTATGTTGTTTAATTATCTATGCATTAGTTATAGATATAAGTGTGTAGGTATATAATGGTTAGCTATGAATGATTCGAATGAAATTCACTCTTGTTTATGCTAATATATTATATGGTAAGAACAGTCATGACATACTACGAGTGTAATTTATGGAGAATAATATACTTATGCCACCGTGTTTCTTTCTTAGAACAAATATGATATGAATGTTTCACATTATAGAGGCTGTCTGTCCTTGCACATAGATTGTGTATTAGCGTGATATCTTACAATCCTCATGTGCATATATAAACCATTTCCTGCACTCTGTACACAACTCTATGTACAGTTTAATGGTAATTACTCGTGCAATGGCCTACAATCATGACTAGGTAATTTCGTTTGTTTATAAAGTGTTTACAATTATACACTATTACTGTTGATATTGTGTACAATACAGTGTTTATAATACTGCAGCTATACAGGTAACATAGTGTATAGTGGTATAGATATGTGTGTGTTTCAAGAGTTCACCTTAACCTTGAACAGTAGTTGGCTTTCATACACTAAAGCTCTGTCTCTCTCGCTCTCTCTCTGTATGTATGTGTGTTGATAACGTAACCGTAAGCTCTTGCATCTCCATTTGATATTGAGGTCAAACTGGAGTGTCAGCCTCTTGACTGAGTGCCGTGTGTTGTGAACGTGCCAGACTCCGGGATCTGTTCTGATCTGCTTCTCCCGTTCACATGACTAATGCTAATAATAATGATCACACTACGACACTAGCAGTCACACATACTTGTGTATACATACAGAGCAGGTACAGTTATCTTATTTCAGATTATGTCGGTTACATATTAGTTAGTCTCATATCACATGACAAATAATCACCCTGATTGCATTTACAATCATATTTACACAGATATATTGATACCTGCTGTTGATTAGTAAATATGTAAATATTAATTGTCAATTAACAAGGTATTTTTATGTGTGTTCGCAAAAGCATGTTGTAATCGGAATAATGAATATGTAATTATAATTTATTGTTTTCATATAATTGTACACAGGAATGAAGAGTAAGCTGATATGTTGAAATGGAAATGAACGAATTATAATAATCACAGATTGCTAATTTATATGCATATCAGTAATTGAATAAATTCAATAAAACTCATTTGCACATGGTATGATGTTTGGTATGTTCAGTATATATAGGTACATATGTATAACTATACTATGTACATAGAGTATAGAGTACAGTGTGTATGTACGTACGTATATGTACATATATGGCTGGTGAAATGTTAAAGAGCATTAAGATGAGATTTCGCATTCAACTCGTGGACAAATGTTTGCGGTAAAGTGGCCGGGTGGCTCCATAGTTACGATATCCTGTTGCCATAACCGCTTTGTTCTCCGGACACTGGGACTTAACGGGGTGCACTTCCTTTCTTTTATATGGGCGGGCAATAATGCTTGGCTGTACCGATGGCCAGCGCCCCGGCACAAAGGCGCGACGCTACGCGACATAGCGCGGTGTCACGCGTTATTCACTACTAGCTACAGCTATAGTTGTAGCTACAACTATAGCAACCACACACACACACACACATGTGACAGCAGCTACGTGATTTGCTTCCTATCTTGAATAAACAAATCTGCTTGGTTGCTTGGTGCGGTTGTCTTCGCTCTTTTGTATGCGTGTGCACAGCGACCGGAGAGAAAAGCTATTCCGTGCACAACACACAACAGATTCATTTCTGATGTTAGTTCCTCCATGGATGGACAGTAACGTCATCACGGACGGTTTCACCGCCGGAAAGTGGAGAGAGAGAATGTGCATCGCACTAGAATTCATAGATGAGAGCATGTAGTGCTGGGATGTGTGCACAGAGATTAGATACTGATAGAAATCAAGTGAGTATTATGAAAGATTCATTCATACGTACGTAAGGGGGGAGGACTGAAGCCGACGCCGACATTGGGATATTGATCACATTGGTAACGCAGCTTTGCGCATAAATTATTCATTGAGTAAGTGAGTGTGTGTGTGAGTGAGTGAATGTAGTGTGCGTGTATTACAAGACAGAGTACAATGATATGTTTACGATCTTATAAAATGCTCAAGTTTTCCGTACGCCGCAAGAAATGCCGACATAAATTTGCAAGCACTGAATTATGTTACTTTTTAAAATGTAAATTCAGTTATAAATTTTTGCGTGGCAGGCGTTTCCTAATTTCCTTCAAAATGTTTCATGTGATACATTTGAGAAGCTCGAGTCTGGAATTAATATAGGCACTTTAGCAGCCGCGCAGACGCACTATGAACCCTTAATTCTTCTGATAACTTTGTTATTTTTAACGATTCTTTCTAAATTGCTTGTAATTACAGAGTGTGCCTGCAGCCAGTGCCTTGCGCGTCCCGTAAACACGACTTTTCTATAACAGCAACCCCAGTCTAACCTCCTTGCTTCCTCTGCGACGTTCCATCATTTCCTCGTAAATATTGGAACGTTGATAAAGGATACACTACTGGCTGCGAGACGCGCGTCAAACTCAATTATCGACAGACGTCAGTGCGTGTACACTACACTACATTCATACACACGCACACGCACACGCACCACGGACATACGGAATTTTATTTACTGCTGTTCACAAACATACAGTATCAACCTTCACAAATCTACAAACATCCATGTTGTACATTTTATACACATAAACATATTGATAATACGATGAAATAAGTAAACAAAGAACATTTGATGTATGTACGTATAGTAGGAATATTTATTACAATAGTTTCATCATTACACGGCTTTCTGTGTGTGTGTGTGTGTTAATATATAACAATGCGAACTATGCTTGTTGTAAAATACAATAAACACAACGCAAATCACTACAAATGGCCTATTATTCTGATTCATTTCCGTTCTAGCAACATTCTGTGCTAATAAATATTAGAAATATTGATATTTACAGCCGCAGTTTCCATACATTTTCATATAATTGAATTCCAATAGTAGCCGTATATCATTACACACAACAACAACAATATGTTCTTATTTAAAACCTCGTATTCTCATATTCATTACCTGTTATTATATTATAGTAGTATGTTGACAATAGTTAATCATACACTAATCATTCGTATCGAGATTTGATTTCCGTGGATGGAAGATAACCCTTCCATATATGTACATATCGGCATGTACAAGCGACAGCATAAATTCTCGTCCAGTGATCGAATCTGACATTAATACGCGCAGCGAATATACGTTACGGTACGGACGGTGTAGTAAGCGAATAGTGTTGGAAATTCTACCGGTATATTATGTGCGATTTCATAGATTCCGAATGGTTGAGCCAGCGCATCACTTGTACCGTGCAACCAGAGTACAGTGCAACGTTGCCAACTTTACCATTACCAACACTGAATACTCACAGCTATACAGCTACACTGTAATGTAATATAAAAACCAACACAACAGTTTATACATTTATGTAGTAAATGTTCTGTGTGTGTAGAATAGGATAGGGCATGTATAAATTATCACTAGCTTACCTAGAATTTTTATTCAATGTGAAACTTGTGAAAGCAGTATCAATTACAGCCGAGTTTATAGAAATGTTTAGATTTCATGATTATATACACATTGTTAGTTGGCAACACTGGTAGTACAGACAGGGTGGGATCTGCCTATTTCTGTCCAGTCTGTTTGCTCTGTGGACAGATTGCCCGACACTTGTATGTATGTGTGTGTGTGTGTCTGAGTACGCACGAGTGGACACGCCTACGTCAGTACGATGTCTGCACCAGCTCGTTCCCTCGTTCGTTCGTTTGCTGGTTCGGTCGCTTTTCTGGTCTGAAATGAATGGACTGAACACATAACCCCCTCTGATCTCATGTTATGCCAGCGCTAAATGTCCCGAAAGTGTCATCCTCCGTGAGCGCTAAATGCTGCAGATCACGAGGAACAAACGCAGATTGATGGGCAGATTGAATTAAATTAACGAGAGAATATGCTGGCCTCATCACTGGCAGCCTCGGGAATCGCACGTGTACGTACGTACGTATGTATGTATATAATATGAGAGACATGTATATGTTTTATATAGGTACAGTGACATCAAAGAGCAAAAATTCAGAGGGACAGAAATGTTTCAAAATACACCACACATATCGTATACATTTTAAACCTATTTGAAGGCTGTACTGCCAGCTGATACACTCAAAGAAATTTGATTATAGAGTTGCATGTATATGTTACATTGATATATTACAAGTATATATGCATGTTGTTGTGTGTACATACTTACCGATTACACAATTAAACAGAATAAATACGGGTGTGTGTGTGTGTGTGTGTGTTGATGTTTGTTTTCATTTGGTGACAGGTTTCACGGTCAATTGTGCCAGTGATTTGTTACACAATATAACGTTGTCAAATATCTGACTGGTTTTTTTCTATTATTTCACTGTTTGCTTTATGGCGTAAATGAATAAACAAGACTTCACTTCCGCGCTAAAATCCGGATAACCGAATTACACGGATATGTAGCACAATTTTACTTTTCTGTACAACATTCAACCGCAATATTTATCGTGATCTACATGTCATTATATGTTTTAATGTATGTCCTATTAAATATGTAATTAGTGATTGTATTCGTATAATTGTATACCGTTCTACATATTCCATATGAATAATTTCAGTCAATTGAAAAACGATATGAACACGGCCGGACAACTGGCTGGCTAAATGTACGGATGCATATTACATAATATTTCGTTAAAAATGAGCTTAATTTTGTAACATAACAGCGCTGAAATGATACGCATTTGAGTAATTGGATCGGATGGAAATGCGTGGATGCTGACCTAGTTTTATTAATTTCTAGTTTATCACATTTGTCGTTTATCGGAACGTTTGAGCATTTTAATTTAAATATGGTCTTTTAGTTAGATTGCGTGCACATACGGTGTTGTTAAGATTTAATCATTACTAACTAATGTATGTAAATGAAAGTATATGCCCTGTTAAATTACTTTGATAATCTAGGACTGGGATTGTTTTGGAATAATTGTAAATGCTGTGTAAAAGATCAATAATGTGCGACACGTTATAGGATTGAAGGTTTTTTAGTGTGTGCTACTGGTAGTAGTACGGTGTCGGGGGAATGGACGTTAAATATTAATATTTCGCCGCGCGCTGATACACCGCTAAAAATTCCCCAGGTCGTGCACTCTGACATCTTCACATAAATATTCACGAGGTGAATGGCTGGCGCGCCACCACCACCATCACCACCACCACCACTACCATCAGCTACCTCCGGTTTTCGTTAAAACGGTTTTAATGCATAGGTGCTGACTGAGAGGTTGGCCTGCACAGATTCCTGCCAACCAATTTATGTCACTTATTTCTCATTGCCAGACACTCCCCATTCATCCTTAGCATGTATGATTATTCTTCATATTATAATGCATACTCGCTACTAGACAAACTGATATTCACGAAAGATTATTAAATTAATGACTACACGAGTTCTTTTTACCGCTTGAAGGATTATGTTTTTGTTTTAGATTTTGCTCGTCCTAAATTAGAAGTAATTAATTGAATAACACTTAAGTTTTAAAAAATGAGAAAACTCTGAAGATTTATATCTTGCAGCGAGTTTACTTTTAATACATGGGCGGCGCGTGTAAACGGGGGGATATAAATAAAAAACCATGATGAAGTTTTCCCGGAGTAGAAGACAGTGAGAGTGAGAGAGAGAGGGAGAGAGGACGTAGGAGGGAGGGTGGTGATTGTGGTTAAGAGTTGAAAAAGCGATTTACCGCCGTTTTAAAGGAGTAGTAATCACCTTGAACGCGCGAGCGCGACGATTCGTTCAACTAATTTCGCTAAAAGACCTGGAGTTAGTTTACAAGGCATGGAGATAATTTTGGTGTGTAGCCACAGCGTTGATCCGGTGTGTGCAGCAGTATCTCGCACACAGGCCACTATGCTCTAATAATCTATTTATGGATCGTTTCATTTTTATGAAAATCTAATTTACACTGTGCCGGTAGCCAAGCATAATATCATTGGGGCTGGGTAATAATTCTCTCGTCTCGTTAAACGTTATATGATTATACACACAGATATACTTGTACATATTATATACACTATACATACATACGTACGTGTGAACAATGTGTAAAATATTAATTTGTATAGAGATAAAATCGTGCGTTGGTTAACGTGAACTAGATCATTTCAGCGGCAATGGGGGAAATTTTATTTGGCGACGACTGGAGCATGTCCCTCTTAACAACTCGGTCTCATTCAAAAGGCAAATTGTTACAATTACTTGCGTACAACATAATAAAACGTGATGTTTTTACTAATTTCATCATTAAAAGACTTCATTTTCTTTTGTAATTTTGCACCTACAAGCACGCAGCAGTCAGCCACCGTGAAATGGAGTCTCTGTTTTCTACTTTAACCTGTACTTTCTCACACATCCACACACACACCACGGCCGTGTACTCACACAGTCCTTCATTATAAAGCAACCCAACACCCTGTAACAATATACATACATACATCTAGCTAGCCACCTAATCATTTCACAAATGTACAACAACACTCTATAGGTGAGTGTTGAAAATAATTTCAAGGAATGTTAGTTAGTTGGTTTATTCAATCAGCCAGTAAGAACGCAGAACCGTGTGATAGGCCCTACAGTATCTCAAGTAGCTATAATTTATTACATACAATTAAAATTTCACTTTCGCTCTAAAACGAAACAAAAACTTTTTCAAGCAAACATTTTTAGCAGAATAATTAATTATATTTAACGGAAGGATAATATCTTCAGCTAAATTAACTTTTTCGAATAAAAAAAACGAGTACAGCGAACAACCTTTCATATTCGCTTCTGTTTTCCCAGAAACGGGCAAAAAATGTTTGAAATATAAATGATGA
This sequence comes from Calosoma granatense, assembly GCA_022063505.1. NCBI lineage: Eukaryota > Metazoa > Arthropoda > Insecta > Coleoptera > Carabidae > Calosoma > Calosoma granatense. The sequence goes on along the minus strand of JAGJTL010000059.1, from coordinate 7,626,912 downwards.
AATGTCCCTGCGTATAACATTTTGTAATTGTAATGAATCATTATATGTATAATTGTATAAATGTAATAATGGTTATCCTGTAGGTATATATGTATGTTGTGCTCTGGCTACTTGAATATGCAGATCTCAGTGCTGGCATATACGGAAGAAATTTTCCTATCCATTAGAGTTCGGTTTGCAAAACGTAGGTACCTACCACAAGTAAATTGCACTTGCGTGTTGCCAGTGTACTGCCTCTTTCATTTACGCTAATGCTTTCATGCAGGCCGTGTGTCTACTTTCATGTCTTTCATGTATGCAATATACAGCTGTGCACAACCACTGCATATACCTCGCTCTATAAACACATAAATGTTTCATTAGCAGCACCAAGTAATCTGGTCAGATAGTTTCAGATTTAATTTACTGTGCAATATGTCACTTCTCCAATAAAATGACAATTAATAGGAAACTGGTATGTACTTTTATTTGTACCGTGGTTTATAAGAGATCATTTTTCAGTCGGTTTGTAAAAATCTGAAAAATGTGAATTAATTAAGCTGGAAAATAATAGAACGCGTTGACATCGCGGATTATGAATGCATGCAATAAATTAACTGACGTTGTGCACAAACTGCAGTTGCGGAAGATTAATTGACATTTCTCCTTCAAATACAGATAGCATCGAGTATAACGAAGGTATTTGCCTTGTGCATACATAAAACTGCGGGACAACCATAGACTGTAGTGAAACACATGTCAGAATAAAAACCATAGAATGTGTACTCGTGGACGCGTGCTCACTTGTCGCCAGATTAAAATTTATAGCAGTCATAAATAACATTTAAAAATAGTAGATTCTCTTCACACACACACACAGGGGGGTGGGGACGTTGAGTGACATTGCAACCAATCATGCGACACCCAGAATCAAGTGGTTCGGAAGTAACCGTATCACAATCCTGTTACATGATTGTACGATATTTCATCTTGGATATCTCAGTTTGTGAACTATAACGAGCGAACACACACACACATACATATATACCTTGTGTGATTGCCACCGACCTACATTCACTCGAAACATACATACATACATACATGTTCTCTTGTGTCTGTCTGATGATGAAAATATTATATTGAAGATATGCTGTGGTGGTGGTTAGTTTCTAATGGTGTGCACGCACACGTCTAATGTCCGCATATTTGGTGGGACGCGTGACTGAAATACGAAAGAAGTGTCTACATCGATATTGTGACATGTAAAGAATAATACTCTCTCTGCTCCTGCAGCGTATCTTGATGGGATGAGGTGAGGTGAGGTGAGCGATGGGTGGAGATGAGGGATAGTACAAGGTTGTTAGAGAAACGAGACAGTTACGAATTTCAAACACTTCCAGTTTTGAATTAACAGAGGAACGAGCAAATATTTATTTAAATTATACGGTCGCAAAGTTCACGGAGAAAATCGGAATATTCATTAACAGTAATTCAGAGCTATGAAACCTTCATTAGCCATCAAACACAGTACTGCATACTTGCAATCTCTTACAGTTTCTCCTCAAATATTCCTCACGATATCTTTGTATTTGTCTACTGGGGACTGAACTGTTCTAACATAACTTGTACGTACGTACGTACGTATATATGAGTATTTCAGTAGAATCTATAGGAATATTAAACCAACAGGGAAACATGTCATTCAGGATATTCGATGAAATTTAATACCGAGAAACACACACACACACACACACACATGCACTCTATTGTTGTTATTGATGGCAAAGCCGCTCATCATAATAACATTGATTACGTCACATGTCAATGAAAATGGAAATGCGCATAAAACATTTTAAATTCCATTGTTTTATTACGTTCATAATAATGTAATGCAGGATAAAAGTATTATATTATAATATCATAATTAGTTGCTATATGTATATAGGTATATTGTATATAAGTGACTGGTTATATAAATAGAACAGGATTTATTGATGTTCTATATGAAATGGACTAGACATGTTCTAGTATGACATCAGCACACGATAGTGTTATGCAGTCCCTTTATAGAAAGCAGTCATTCTGAAATCGACTATAGCTGACTATATAAACCTTGGATCGTAACCCGGAGTTGTTTGTTTTTATTTTACACATTCACCGCCAGTGACCCTGTGGGGGGGCGGGTGCGTGTGTGTGTGTCTCGCTGGACGACTATGGGTTAGTATTGCTGACGTGTCCGGTAAAGTCGAGTGCACGGCGGCGCTCCAGGGCGCTGACAGCATCTTTTCCCGATGTTGATGCACGCAGACGAGGCGGAAACGATGTTCATGATTACATTTGTAGAATGTTATCAATCTCATTTAAATATCTCGAGAGAGATCCGCCAGCCAGCCAGCCAACTCTCCTGGGGACATTGCTCCGATCACTGCCATGCACCACTCCCACAAGCCATACTTCCCTGGAGTCATACAGAGTCACGTTCACTCAATTTATTTAAATCTGATTTTTCGTTTACTTTTTTGTTTTATTTTGGTCGGAATGTTCTAGAACGAACATTTCTGAAACCCTTGTATGGAATCCGTGCATTGATATAAAACCAAAACTCTATTGTGTATTTGTGAGAATTCGATGCAAGGATGCTGGATGGGTGGATTGGAAAGAAAATGAAAGGGCCGGTACGGCAGTTACTCCGGTTCGTTCGACATTTGCAATATTGTGTGCGCAGACGTACTTGCCACTCGTAGTACAGGGGAGCTCAACATGCGTTGATAGACATCCGACCAAATCTACGTGGAACACCAATAACATATCGAAACTCACTTCAATTCAATACTGTCAGAATGTATTCGAAATCAACCTAAATCTATCGATGTATGCTGAAGATATATTGATACATCTGTAATGCTTACATGTACATTTATATCGTATCACATATGAACATTCATTTCAAAGAAACAATATGTATAGTATGAAAGTAATAATATTCTGTTACTGGAGCGTGTACGATATTATAATATAAATGTGTAGCAAGGTTGGGATTTGCTTTTTTTGTATTTGATTAAAAATTATGGTTTTAATTTGTACCTGTTGCCTAATGAAAACGGTGATAATTTTAACTTAGAGTTTTTGCGGCCAACACGTAAAATTTTTTAGCTAGTGAATAATTAAAATATCTTGGATATTATTTTTGGTGTTTTTGTTAAAAATTGAGGATCGTACGATATGTAAATCGTTAGTAAGAGTGTGTGGTGTGGAAGTGTCGACGAGTATCATGAATAATTGAAAACATATGTTACAGACAAATAAATCTCCACAATGATTTCGTGGAACATACGACGAGTACAAACGTTGTTAGCACATTATTTTTTCTGGCATGATTCCAGCCAGTTTGTATGTGGTCCATTAAAAATATAAATGTCAACGAGGCATTTCGTAAAGTGTTGGAAGGTATGCAATTATTTTAAGAAATACATGAACAGGAAAACATGCATCTACATCGGGATTTCCATTATTTCATCATGTGGAGAAAATAAATACTCGTTACAACAACAACAACACATTCCATCATTCCTGCAGGATATATGTATGTATGTATGTAGCTGTTATTTATTATTATTCTTGTTATAAGGGTGGATGAAGAGTGTAATCTGACACTGACGATTGTCATTTAGTCAACAGTCATTCATTCATATTAAAACATCAATGAGAGGTTTTCTGTTTGCAGTGTGATATAAAAACTGGCTCGGTCTCTCAGCAGAGACAGACGGACAATGATCACAGCAGTGAATTGTGAGTGGCGCGCCCAGCACAGCACAACACAGCACACACAACATACAAGTGGCAGTTTATTTTTACCTCGGTATCTGTGTGCGTCTCTGTCAAGCGGCCGCTTAAATGCGCTCGTTAGTTAAAAGCTGTTCACTGTGACTATTTTGTTTGTTTTCAATTGTGTTGCGTTGTGTTGAAATTGGGTCGCGTTCAGTGCAATTTTCATTGTTATCCTGTTTCAAAATTTGATTACAGATATTATCGTAGCCGGTATTACAAAATTAAACGCACACGAAACCAGATAACATTACTATGTATAATATATGTATGTATATACCTGTGTATAGTAGTCAGTTTATATCTCAGATACATGGTAACTGCTGGTGCTGAATATATTGAATCTCTATTCATTCTCATATACTTATATACACATTTAGGATCGATAATATTATATGAATGATTATTTACGTTGTTGTTGATAAGTAGTGTATTTCATCATGTGCTAATGACAATTATTAATAAACACATGTAATAAACATGCTGATTAACGTGGAACCAGTGATTTGATGTATTTATTCATGTATGTACTGTACATATACATATTCTGCTATATATATAAAACAAATAATGATAAATATTCCTAGTTAAGATAATTAGTGAATTAATTAATACATATTTACGTAGGCCCTGAGTGTACAACGAATTTCAAATATCATTTCAATTAGTGCTGTTTACATGTTCGTTCATATAATTATATCAACTATTTTCCATAGATGTAAACAAAATTTTGTGAAATGTAATTACATGTGTAACTAACTTTTCAGACAAATGCATCTTCCACTACATTTCAAATGCACAATATGTACGTGAATCATTTCAGCAAATACAAAATGAATTTACTTTCTAATTCATCACGGAGAATATTCTTAATTTGTAGACTCCAGTTGTGTGCAATAACTTTGTTGGCTTTCCACACAAATTTCTATGGTAACAGGTGCCAATAATAGCCATTCTGTTTACTGTGATCTCAAAATTCAGCTTTACATTTTATCAATTCCATCGTAGCGTACAGAAATACTACTAACTGTTGAGTAAAATATCTTCGCCTCACACCAATGCATTGTACAGGGTTAAATATTGAAATGTAGCAATTCCAGAGACTAGAGTATACAGTTTCTCATCATAGGTTTCTGATCTACATATATAGGATAACATTATATTCCCTGATATATGACATATATGAGACGTGCGACAAAACAAATCGTGAAAACGATATGTCTATAGAAATGTTTCGATATGTAAAAATACCGATAGAACTGATCAGAACTTTCAATAAATCTTTGTTAAAATTTATTCGCTTCCATATTTAATTCCTTAAGAGACTGAACAATGTAACTTTTACGTTAATTGGTAATTAAAAGTTTTCCGAATTGTAGTTAAATATAGGTCATTCTGACATATTTCATCTTTTCTCAGTTTTAAACTGATTTACTCTCTTTATAATTATTTTCACGAAATACACTTTCTTGTAGTTCCTCTACATTAACAACTTTCGTGAAACTTTAATCATGAAACTAAATTATTCTATATCTCTACTATACATATGTGTATTTATTCATATTAACATTGACAAAACTATTGACGAATGTGATTCAAGTCTAGTTTCGTACTGTATACAATGTTATGATGTGTAGGCAGACATACGTAGGTTTGTATGGAATTCCTTACCACACTACACTACACTACACTATACAGTAAAAAATAAACTTGAATACATTTTCAATCAAATTTTAATCGATTTTCATCTCGGTTGCACAAAAGAACCGCATGTATGTGCCGCATGGAAAAAAATCGTTGTTGGGTGTAGCAAATGTCTCCGCGGTTCACGGAATCGAATTTCCCCGTACTCCATTCGCATAGTATTCAAATGTCGAATAGAAATATTGTTATTGCTTTTTTTATATGCGATGTCACGGTTTATAGAAATTACGGTTTGAATTTCCGGGCAACGAGTAAACAGGTATTGTTGAATCCGGTCGTGTGCGCGGGATGGGAGGGTAGGGTAGGGTACGCACACTGCTGCACACTGTAGAACCAGGGATTTAAGTTATTAACTTCAGAACTACTTCTCTGCGCGCAAGCAAAATATTGGTTTTATAGATTAAAACGTCAGCCAGTGCCAGGAAATGTTCAGCATATAACAAAAGCACGTTTTATTCACGCTGACAGACGTCGGTTCACATACACACAGGATGTACTTCAAGTACTATCAGTTGCCTGTCTGCCAGCCAGTCCGCTGGACAAAGCTGTATCCAGATTCATTTCAAATCAGACTTACACTATTGACTATCGACTATCTTATACAATCACAGAACAAGTGTAGTAACGATGATGATGTATACCGAATAGTCTTTTCAATTATATCCACCAAGGTATTGCAGATAAATTAGTTTGCTCTATTTTATAAAGCATGACATGTGTGAAACATTGTTTGTATTCAAATGTACCGAGAGGCGGATATCTATATTGATTGATTGATTGATAAGACAAGCGTCAGTGTCGCACACAAGTGCTTGGAGCACGCTCATAAATCCTTCAATGGACGGTATGCGGATGGCGAGAGAGAAGTTACAAAGTACTAATGGATCAAAGTGTGACTGACGTCCTGACATTCCAGAAATTTCATCCTAAAAGACAAGTTAACGACACTTCCGCAACAACTGCTAAATATATTAGCATTGTTACAAACTCAACACAGACAACCAATCAGTTATTCAATAACCCATCCCCGCTACTCGCATACATATATATGTATATCAAACTGTACAAAAACAATCACATCTATCCAACACACATAATAAGTAATCCAATAATGCCAGATGTCAAATGCAGACAGTATTGTGTGCGCGCGCGCTATCATCATAAATTCATAAACAATGCAATAGATCATAAGGCCCCCTGCAGGGGACTAATGCAAACAAATTAGGTACATGACCACAACTAAGTGTCCTACATCATACATCAAAAACTACTAAATCAATACAGAAACCAACCGCAGGACGACGATACAAAAACATTCTACTGCAAAGAGACATTACCCAGCGGTCACCCAAGTACATACACACACACACTAAATATGAACAAACAAACATAGCCAAAGCTATACATAATTGATATGGCTTTCCAACAACACATGTAATAGCATGGACAGTGAACTAGGCCACGCTGCGACTGATGGTACAAATAGATTTCCGAATATAAATGCAAAGGTGAATAGTGTATGTAAATTTATGCGTCTTAATTCAAGTTTAAAGCCCGGTGCCTGAATGTAGCCATTCATTATTTTGCCTGTAAAATCCGTGTGCGGTGTTAGACTGCCAAGGACGCATCACAATCTTATCCCTCCAATCTTTACGATGGCTCTCGTCTTAACCAAGTACTGAATATCGCTGTCCTACTTTAAACCCTCCACCGCCACCACCCGCCTCCTGTAACACACTATATACTCTATAGCTAGAATATAGCGGTATCGTTTAGTAAAAGCGAAGCTCAGGATTTCCTTACTTAATCCAACCCTGGATCTCATTGGATTAGTATTATTAAGTTTGTCCTTTTAGCCACACACACCAATCTATCTTGCAACAATTATAAAACTATTTATACATTAACATTGTCTGTTGTGTGAATTTCTAATATATATGAAATGTGGCCACAGATTGGAAAAACATATCGTCTGTTTGGTGAGTGTTGTTGTGTCGTGTATATAATTGTACGAATTGTGGATATACGTTACGTTACGTAACGTTACATTTACATAGTAGATAGACGGAGAGTATTTGCAGTGTGGCCAGAATGTTGCTATATTACTTGTTAATTATTGAAACGTAAACTAAGTAACGCTGTGAAACCAAAGCTAACAGTAATGAACAATTAGATGAACACAAGCGGACCATTGTAATTGGAACTAAATACACGGGGCAATTAATGTTAACGGAGGACATGAAAAAGTAACAAG
>JAGJTL010000059.1:7590426-7619139 GCA_022063505.1 Calosoma granatense | reverse complement strand
TACATTACATTACTGGAACTTTATATAAAATACCTTGGATTTCATTATACATTATACATGGATAATAATTAGTAAGTTTCACACACATGTGTGTGTGTGTATGTGTGTGTTGAGAAGATTTTGCCATGTGTGAAATTGATTTTGACTAAGTAGGATTTCCTGCACGTAGCCTATGGCTTTTCAAAATGGAAGAAATAGGAAATTTTCGAGTAAGTTGGCGTTTTTGTTAGAAACTTTCGTATTTTAAAGTTGAACTTTCGTCCAATATTGCCGTCTAGTTCTACTTTAATTTCATTTTCCAACTTGAAGTATTTATTTGGAGAACACGAATAGAACTTTATTACCTGAATCAACTTTGCGAAAATAAAATTCGTCCGTACAGTGTGTGTGTGTGTGTGTGTGTGTGTGAAGTATTTTACAGCTGTTATTGACGGGCTCTGTATGAGATGAGCACAAAGCGATGACTTTATCCACCAACCCACCCACCGGCCTTATACTATATACACAAACTTATCCAAACTTTTCTCCTTAAATCCATGTTCATTTCTACCAGCAATCTATATGCCGAGTTGACTCGGTGAATCTGTCGATTATTTCACTATAATTAAATACATGTATGCGTAGATTATTGACAGTGAATTATTTTTACAGATATTGTGGACGCAAAATCGCATATTCGTCATCTGCACAACAACAACAACAACAACAACAATGGCCATGCAGCATATCAGCGGTCGACGCGAGCTGACAAAGTGTCGTCCGGCACTACGAAGCGGGTTACTAACGACGGTGGAGGTGGCGGCGCCGGTGGGGGTGGTGGTGAGGAGGTGTCACTAGTTGTGACGACGGCCATGCAAGTGTACAGCAACCAACATGAACAGTTGACGTTGCAGTGTGATGTGAACATTAATTTTACAACGAGCATCTGGCTGAAAGACGGACAAATAGTGCAGACAGTGCTCATAGACAATAGCAAGCGGGCCAGCGGACACCGTTTCCTCGTGGATAACGCGGGCAATCTACTCGTCGACACTGTCCGTCTAGAGGACGACGGACGTTGGCAATGCGAGGCGGAGGATGCACAGGGCTTCGTGGTAGCTGCTCGACCTATACATCTGACTGTACTCGGTAAGTAATATAATTCTATCAGTCATGGTACTTGTAGCACATGTAACTACAAGGAGAAACAAGAGAAATAAGAATTACACAGATAGGAGAGTTTACTCTATTCTCCTCTACTGCTGTTGTTTCATTTGTTGTAAGATTTCCATGTTAACAGTGTTCCTTGTTGTCTGCACACACACAACGCTAGTTCACTGGTAACTCTCGGATAATTGGAACTGTGTAATAGGAAAAGTCATTCCGTGTAACACGTTTTTCAAATTGTGACTCTTGTTTCCTCTGGCTTATTCGATCGTACTCAACACGAAATTGAGAACTCAGCACTAGATCTACTAGAAGAACTTCAGTCGATACGAAACCAACTCCGATACACATATATACTTACACACTCGGCCAGAATATCTTGTACGAAAAATTCACTACATTGCTATTACTTCTAAAATCGTTTAGCCGCTTACGAAATTTTAATATCCTAAGTATGCCAAGTGGAAAGAAATTTGAATTATTATGCATAAATTTCGTTAAAGCTTTCCACTCAAAACGATACGTCGATATTCTTCAATTCAAATTTTCTCTCATATATGTTCAATGTGGATATTGTAAAATGGAAATATACCAGAACACAAAACAGATGTGCACATAATAAAATGTTTATATATTCTGAAGTAAATGTAACTATATGCATAGATGAACGTTTGTTAATGGATCATTGATATTTGGATAATTGTGAAATTATATCACATATCAACATTACAAGGCTGAAGTGGGTTTCATATGTTTAGAAACAGGGAACGAATTATTTTGTCGAGGAATTTAATTACGAAGTAAATTAAGATTTTCATATATGTGACTAGATCCTTTTAATACAGAATTTGTCTTAAGGAATACGTGCCTTCCATATTTACATATTGTACGTTATTAATATATTTATTTAAATTTAATGTAGATTGTATACACATCTATGTGTATACTGTATATATTGATACTGTTTAAATATGTGAATATGTTTATTGATGTTAATTTATACATTTACACAACATTGGAAATTCGCGAATAAACAATTTTAAAATTCTGTTATGTACGTAGAACATAATATTTAGATACCTGAATAAATACACACTCTTGATACAAGTATAACAAGATACTGCATTAATTAGAATCTCCGGCATTCAAAGTATTTATTCAGGCTTGTTTATATAAGTTATATTTTGTACAAACACAATATTAATGTGATATTTGTTTATAAATATTTCTACATACGCGTAATGTACAATTCGAATCGATTTATATTTTCATATTTATATATTTTAAATCTATTATGTATTGTAAGTAGATTGTACTGGTGCTAAGTGAATGTCGGGATGCGCAGTAGTTCAATGCGCATTCTAGTGGAAGCGGCACTATTACACCTATAGCATGTTGCACTGTATATCAAGCTTGACTTTTATGTGTTTATATTTGAATGTTTTGTGTGACAGACATACAATAGAGCGCTTAATAAATCATTCTCAAGTGTATACACATTCACAAATAGTGTGTAATTTCACTGTGTGCTGTGAACTATAATGAGTTGTATATTTGTTGAACATGTAATTCTTATCCATTAGGCAAAACAAGTAGTGCTACTACATATAAAGACATGAATATTAGCTGTAGCAGTATATGTTCAATAATGAACAACTAGTTTTATGAATGAACACATCTTGAGAAGTGTGAATTGTTAAATGTTGTTAATTACATCAATTAGTGTAATTTAGAGAATTACACGGGGTAATTAATCACTGGTAGTTAGCAGTTAGTAAGTACAGGAACTGATCTGAAATTGAGTATAATTCGCTCTCGTAACGGGGCCTGCTTAGTCGTCGGTACAAAAAGTTTCGAAAAAATTCGGCAGAAGCAGCGCGCGTTAGCTTTTAAACAAAGCCGTTTCTTGGAAATTGGACGGACATAAAAACCGGGGGCGCACTTAGCCGCGCTATGACTTCTTTCCGTGTGGTACAGTATTGTAACAAATTAGATGTGCTTTCTTGTGTGTCCGCGGGCGTTCAATTACCTACTTATATAAACGAGCATAATTCCTTCGGCGCGCGCACACTCCAGTCCAAACCACTTCTACTCCGAATACAGAATCACGGAATCCAGCGGGCTATATGGCCGGATACATATCGCAGATAGGAAGTGCCGTTTAACCGGACCATAAAGTGCGCGACACTGTCTAACATCTAACGATTGTTTCCTTCCTTCCATATACCCCTCCTCCACCCTCTCCACCCCTGCTCCTACTCCTACATTACATATCTATTCTAGTGTGTTCCGTTGTTGAACTGGTCATACGTAACCCATTCTGATTTCCACTGTACCCATTGCAATGTTCGTTCTCTCCTCTATCTCTCGCCACTCCTCTATTTACTGAACTATCGTCCTTGTGTTATCTTCACCGGGACTTTTGTCTTTACTTATCTCATTCTCCACTACGCACATACAGACACACATGCATGTATGCTATCTTACTTGTTATTTTCTGCTAGCGTTAGTTCTCCTTTTTGTTTTGTTCGTTTGTAATGTAATTTCACATATAGCGTACAAATTACATATTCCACGTGTACGACGATAATAAAAAATTTATTTTTTCATATACTCTATGTTTACTTATGTCTCGATATTTATATTATCTTTGTTTTGTATTCAACATCGGTAACCGTTCCTCGTCCCCTTTTGTTGTAATATTCGTTCATTTTGCTATAGAATGTTGTCGTGTTGTTCTCTGTTCCTTTCATATCTGTTGTTTCCATCGAGATGAGTCTGATAGAATCTGGAAGCAGGTCCGGCTATACTTTCATATCGCCAATCTCAATTCGGTTGAATACATTTTTATAAGCGATCAAAATTTATGAGCACAAAGATGCCGATGTTAAAAACAAAACCGGAGCTGATATTATCTGTATAAACGGTTCTTTCACTATCCACAAGCGAGCGAGCGAACGTGGGAGCTCTGGCTAGCTAACATTCATAAATTATACATCGACATTTATAATAAACCAATCGATACACTGAACACTACACGAATACAGAATACAATGTCTGAATAAAAACACAGACTATGGAAATATTCCACACTACTGGAATATAGTTCTCCAGAATAGCATAGCAACCATACCTAACTACCATTTCTTAACAATAACAAAAACATGGAAATTCTCTTAGCCAGGTGTAGAATAAATCATAGGTTTTTGTAATAAATAACCCGTTCTGTAGGGATTGCTAAAGAAATGTAATATTTTTCTGCAGTAATAATACATATTGATATTGGTTCTGTGTTCTGAATTTATTACCGGCCTTCGCTTATCTATAACAGTCACACATACATACATACATGTGTTAAATGTTATTTGAAAATTCTGTACATTTGATTGAACATTGTCACTGTTCTGTGCGTGTATACACATATATAATATAATATAATATTGAGTGATGATGATTCAGCCGGTCTAGTAAGTGATTGAGTCTGTCGTATATATTTGATCTGATAGTTTTTTATTTGCCTGGGATGTAAGTATAGTACATTTGATGAATGTTACAAGTCTGGAAAGTTGCTAAGTTACATAATAAAAAGATTGCTCTGGTCCCGGGGTCTAGACAAGACAATATTTCAGGACGTTTATTTCGCACCGATGACTTCCGATTTGTTAAATCGTAAAGTTTCCAAACAAAACTCTGTGTGTGTGTAATCAGGAAAACTTCATTATTACACTGGCTTACACATTGTTTTTCTTCTCGTATAAATATCTACGTATATCATCTCCTAATAAGACCACTGTGTCGTTCTCCGTAAAAACTTTTACATTTCCAACAAACTCATTCTTCAACTCTATCGACGATTTACAGTGCACTCTATTGCTCTGGTACGTATCAATTAAATATGTATCTGTATTTGCTGAAGTCGATTACTTTGGAATGAAACATTAGTACTTATAAATAAGTATACACTCTGTCCATTATGAGACGTGGTTCAATTAATATTTGCCAGAATTACTTCGGTTCGGTTCTGATTGAAATGGAATAGATTCCTGTATAAGTATTTCTGTAAACAGATTCATTACAGTTGCTAGCTCTCTAGTAAATATACATACAGTGCTTTGTGTTGGAAGGTTTGTGTTTGCAATATTATATTCTGCATGTTCGTATTGTTTCCATTGTAAAACAAACACTAAAATGTAGAAAGATGATAATAAATGTATGAATAACGCTGACAGATTCCTGCATTCAATTTGTGTTTCAAATATATCATTCATCAAAACTGACATATCTATCCTAGATCTAAATGTGCTGCATAGCAAATATATAATTACTTGTAAAGTTTATTATTTACGTACATTCGTATATAACGGTATCATTCGTAACACTTTTAGTATATAACTCCCGTTCTATATATGTGTAGAAATATGACTACACGTATATAAGTTACACTGTCAAGTGACTCGTGATTCCATTTAACATTCCGAGCGCGTATATTTTTAAAATGGTATTTTGTTTTTTCTAAATCGGATGTAGTATCTTCTTAAATCGTATGTAATTTTTTTGTCATACAGCGACAAATATCCCAGCCACGTTTCTACGCTTCGTTGACACGTGACGATGAAAAATATGTGTTTCAATTTGACACTAATTCGCCCTTTATTCTCATCCAGAAAAAAAAACAAAAACGTTACATTGACGTTATTTCGAAAATCATATGTCGCCATCATTAATCATATATGTTCTCTGAAAATTTGTTTTTCCAAAAAATGAATAGTAAATCTTGGAAGCAGTTGTTGAATTGTGAATATTATGCTATAGCGTGATAGTGTTTAGTATTTGCTGTATAGTTCATAATAACTATTAGCTAATATTATTCAATATTCTCTGTATATATTCGTAAATAGAAGTAGAGTAGCCTCGTGGCTACACACGATGTGATTATTATACGTAAATGAATTTATCCTTTATGTATGTGAAATGTCATGTGTTCCATGTAGACTCAGCACAAATGATGTTGTACACTTATTTCCGGAATTAGATGACAGTGTCGTTACACCGAATGACTTATCAATTTATGAATGTCGTTATGAATCGAGTACCTATCCATCCATTCTGTGCTGTGCTGTTATTAAGTTCGGTCGCAGACAGTAGGCGGTGACTGTGTGTATATAAACTGCCATCTATATAGCAGAAATGAACTAATGAACTGAAAGTATATGCGGTATATGCGGCTGTGGGAGGCGGTAATTCGTAATGATATACGCTGGATGCTAATTACGTGCACGCAAACTACTAATTATATTGAAAGCTCTCGCTTCCCTGGAAATAATGCTCCACACAGAAAAAAAAAACTCTGAATTTCATTTTCTAAAGAGCCCAAGAAGACAGTTTTACTGGAAATATTATCATAATAAATAGATAGCCAACATTAGCAGCAACAGCAGTAGTATGTGTGTGTGTGTGTGTATGGCAGTATTTATATTTTATAATACGACATGATTAGTGTAGAATAAAAAATAAATATGCAAACATTCAGTTCATAAGTACAAAAGCTGGTTTTAAATACAAACTGCTGTTGTTGTCGTTGTTGAGCTGTAAGCTCTAAATGTGAAAAAGCTGCGGGGTACACGAGAAGTTTTTATTTCATTCACATATATGCATTGTGTTTAGTGGACATGTACAGAACACTGAATGTCTGGTTGTTGGAGTGTTAACACACAATAGTCCCTGCAAGAATTGTTCAAAGCACATTCATAACCCGTGTAAGCCTCAAAATGAGTTACGACGTTTTGTCATAAACACTAACAGATTGCAAATACCAACATAACCATGACAGCAACCAGCATAGCACCAATGTATACCGGGTTAACGTGCTTTTAGTTGTAAGTAATCTCATTCTATATTTTACTACCTACTACATATTTCCTGTACATAATTGTTGTTGCTAAGTAATTAAAAATGTATGTGTTGAACACATATATTTAAATTATTTTCAGTACAGTATGTAAATTAATTTATTTTCAAATGTACAAAGGCATATGTGCACGTAGCGTTGTATTATGTCGTATAAATTATTTTAGTTTATGCAGTAAATACATGAAAGTATAATTCATTATATTTATCGGTGCGGTAAATAAAATACTCATTTATCACATTTATACATAATTTACTAACTATTCAGATATGCTTAGAGGCAAGCATGCAATTGTACCTACTGAAATAATTCTGTTTTTAGTTTATAATAAAATAATTATATAAAATTGTTCTCGTGTGCCATTATCTTATATCGTTTTGCTGTTCGCATAAAAGTTTCATAGAAGAGGTATTGTTTCCGATTTAGCCGATTTGAAAGTTTGAAATTGGCCGTAAAAGTGTGGCTAATGGTGTTATCGCCTAGTCGCGGTTATGGAAGCAACTTTACACTGCACAGCACAGCACTGTGCATGCTATGCTATGCTATGCTATGATCCGGCTGGATAGCTGTTGTCACTGGTGGAATAGAAATGACCTAGTATATAACTTCACCCCGACGCCAGATGCTGCGCTGCCGCGTGCACAGTGTTTTGTTTCAAACTGCCAATAGGTTCGCCTGTCGCCCGCTCATTGTTCCATACATCCAAACAGCCTGCAACAGTCTCACTGTTTATCGCCTAACCAGCTGATGTCAATTGCGAATATGTACTGTTTATAAAATTACACTATTCCGGTTATTTTCGATTAAAACTAAATAAAGGATAAGGTCTGTGAGTAAGTATTTAGTATATAGTAGAGAGATATAGGTCAAGGAGACAGATTGTAATATTTATTATAGTAATATGTCTTGTGTAGGCAGATAGCATCTTCTACTGGACTACATTACACACAGGAAGGGTTTTATAACTGAGAAACCCTACTTTATAAACACGATTTATGTCCTGCCTCTCTCTCTCTCCTGCAACTTGTATATCAGACTACATATTCATAAATATAACATTCACGCATACATTTCTTGTATGTATAGAAATTAAATTATTCTCATTCACAATGTCTACTTCCTGTTCCATCCATAGATATTTTCAGTTATTAATTAAATTAATCATAACAAGAGACAGTTATAGTTGTAATTAGTGTTAGTTGTCTGTGGCGGCACAGGTTCAATCCATTATTTGACAAAGTTTTGCTGAACCGTCATCCGTGCGAAATATTTCACTATCCCTGTGTCTGTGTGTATGTACGTACTTATGCAAGCCGGATAGACGACTCTGGTTCCCGCTGTAAGGTCCTGCTAATTGAGGTTTCTGTATTTGTTCTGAATGAATCCCGTCTATTTACAAGTGTGCGGCCACATCCTTCCCATAAAACCCTCGCGCTTACAGTTAATTGCGGATCTTTCACTCGCATTACATTTACACTAACGAAGCGTATATTCTCTGAATTTACTTATTTACATATAACAAATATCCTTACACGGATCTACATGCACATTGTAAACAGAGATCAATAAGGCCCTGTGTGTTACTGGAGCCAGTGTGTGAATTCATGTTGACCATTCTCTTGTTGACATTTGAATACTCGATGACCGGGCAACGAACATTGACAAACATGGGATTATTTCATTGATCACTGAACTGTACACTCTGTACACACACACATATATGTGTCATTCTCTCTATTAAACTTCATATCACCAACAGAAAAATCAGATTACAAACATATATATGTACATATATGTGGCTATATCTGTGTATGACAAAAAATAATAGTTACGTGTTAATTAAATAAAATAACTGTGTTATTATTACATGTGCACAGCGGCTCTCATTCATCTTGTATGTGTTACGGGGAGTAGTTGATTACAGAAGAGAGTTTATTAAACTTGGAGTAGGTTATTAGAAGTCTTAACCGGCTTGGCATATGGAACAAACAACATAGCCTTGTAGATGACATGCACACACACACTGTGCACAGTCTCTCATCCATTAACTCACTGTTAATCCTAACAACAAGTTCACCTACTTCTCTCTCTATGTAAGTAGAGATGAGAACTTTATCCATAATATACTTCTAGCCAGTATAACAAACATTAGTAACATTCCTAGTAAACGTTTCATAAATACAGCCAAGTGTGTAAATGAAATTAATCAAACCGAAAAATGTATTATTTCCCAGAAATGCCGCTCCAACTCGGACTAAAGTTAAGTTTCCGAACTAATATAAAAAAACGCTAGTTCTTTTTCGACTGGAGCTCATTATGAATTCTCTTGGAGATGAAATTCCTAGTCTGGCGGCGGTGGTGGTGGTGGTGGTGGCGTGGGACATCTCTACACAGGGTGCTGGGTGGTACAGGGTAGCGGATGAGGATGACGGGATAGCGCTGAATATTCGGTAGAATATTAGTAATGTTTGTCTTACATGTTTGTTAGCATAAAATCAACGTAACTTAATCTAGAATTGATTTTCCACTCAAGTGCGTTGATATAGAAATGTTTGTGAATGTAGCCGAGCGTGTGCCCCTTGCATTTTATAAGATGAATTTTCCTCAAATACTAATTACATATTTACCTATGCAAATACCACATTACAGTTTCTTTTGCTTTTTGTTATATACAGACATTAGCATCACGAGTTTTATATATATACCTGCGTATATGAACGTTCACATATAGCTCATGTCTACGTTCATAAGGAGATATTTAACATACACTCATATGTATATATATAAATCAAGGTTTTTATTTACAAAATTGGCAAAAAAAATATGAACAGCAATGAATATATGTATGATAGGTAGCTGAAAGGCAAAACACCTGCAGCAATCTGTACTGATGTAATACATTATATTGAACAAGCTATAACATCATATTCCCATTTTTAAATATCAAATATGTATGTGTTACATGTCTGCAAATGATTTCATTGGTCGAGTGCTGCTGTCAGATGTATTGTAAATATTACCGAACTGAACACCGTGAAATGAATAAAACAAATATTCGAAATATCAGTGATACTAATTGGTAATAACAATCTAATTGTATGTTTAGGAGACATTTATCTAGTGGTAGTAATCCTGCTGATGCTAGTGTAGATATATAGATATGTACTATGGATACAATTTACCGGGAGAGTAATTCGCTATTAGATGAAACAATCTGTCTTTGAGAAAAACTATTAAGTTTTGCTGTTGTTGTTTTTTCTTGTATTGTATTGTGTTGTGTTGATGGGCGATGGATATATATCGATAACGGTTGGTTGAAATATGCCATGCCAATTCCAGGATTTGATGTCAAATATAATGATGATAAAAACATATGTCGGATTTCCTTCATAACTATCGATTTCACCTACGCTAACTGTCGTTCCGCTTTTCACTGACCTGTCATTTTATTTCCTTTCATCCATAATCCATATCCTGCCCTGTGCCGCTCTCGTACTCTGTCTCGTTATTTCTGACAGATATTCACCCGTCCGTATATTTAAATTATTTATATATTTCAATATATATATACGTAGTAGTACAGTATCTGTCCCGTTAACAATTCCCTAATTCAGAATATGTGTAGTGAGTGCATCGTATCTAATTTTAACCGTTAGTTCTTATGTCAATTTCACTGACGTTCTGTCTGTCTGTAAACGTAGCTTTACCACATATCACATTACTAGTTGTTACACACGTACGTGGCCAGAAAAACTTTTTAATTCAACTAATGTAACAGCAGCAAGCCTGTGTCTGTCTGTCTGTCTGCATCTACACTTTATCTCCAGCCAATTATCACTTCTCCTAATTGAATTAAATTTCATTGGAAGAGAGTGGAATGTGTAGGTAGACTCAGTGTTTTAATAGCTCGGCTCTTAAACGAATTCAAACGTTCCACACTATACTATAGTTTATGAGTAAACAAACAAACTCGTAAACATTTGATCACATACGACGATTTATGTCTGGTTTTTATTGTTATTTATTTACAGAATTATTCCGTAATGTATTTGTTTCACTAGTAAATCTATTTGATACACAAGTTACAAATAACAGTAAATAGTTTATGGATATCCACTAGTTGCAGTTATATTTGTTTTTCATATTGCTTGTGGCAGGTTGCAATATTCTAGTACAGAATATACGTATATAGAGTTGAGGGACGGAGAATTCTTATTGCATTTGAATGAAAGAACACTAGTAGTTCTTCCATATACATATGTACACGTATATTTCTTGCAACTATTTTTACATAATAAAAGTACAGTAGGTATTGGCGCAGTTCATATGCAACGTGAGTTACAAAGGTCACGTACTCTATGCTCGGTAGAATTACTCAGATAAAAGTAACTCTCACAATTCCTATTTATTATCTCTTCAAACGTGCCTCGTGAAAAATCTACGTGTAACTAACTACTCAGGGTTACACTCACTCCTTCCACCGACAAAAACTTTACAGTGCTTACTTACCTATACATTATATACACTCACAACCACAGACAACTAACTGTATATTACATATCACTTCGAACTAACGCGAATATAATACTACTACTTGCATCTAATATGTGTACTGATACCGTTGTCTATAATTTATCTATACTTTGCGTGACAATGTCATAACCATTTCTTTTACTAAGAACTTTGAAAAGTTTTATTCCATTACTGTTTACTTAAAAATCAATTTTCCTATCTAAATTATACGAGTGCAAATTGGGCATGAAATAAATCATTTTACATTCAACTATAATATAATGTGTTCTTCCATGAGTATTTATCAATGTAAATTTTCTATTTACAGATCCGCCAAAGAAGCCGTACTTGCTGATAGATAACCGGATTCTGGATCCGGGTAACCTGTTCATTCCGGTGAAGGAGAACAGTGAGTTGACAGTGTCGTGCGTGGTGGACGGTGGTAATCCGAAGCCGACACTGACATGGGACTTGAGTCTGGGCTCGTTGGCGTTACTCGATGCACCGGAGATACCGTATCAGGCTCTCAACTTGACGGAAGTGCCACGGGAACAGAGCGCGGGCGCCCGGAGTGAGGCGCACTTGGATCGAGTGTTGAGGGCCCACCACAACGCCACCATCTCCTGTGTCGTCCACCATATGACTCTGAAATCTCCGCTAAATGTTTCGCTTCTGCTCGATGTACAATGTAAGTGTGTACATTATAAACATTCCTCTGCCCTTTTACCATAACTAACTGAATTGTATAAAATAATTCCATGACAGAACACACATATGTATATTACTACGTCATCAGTATACAGTTTTATATTTGCAGATTGTATCTGAGACAGCAAAAATCAACAGCAATGTTCAGTGATGCGTATATTTTGCAAATATGAGTTTCCCATATCGTTTACGAGAGGACTCCCGGAGTCCCGGAGTCTGATATCTAAACCATATTAAAACTTCACAACACACACACACAGACTGAGAGAACATGAGTTGCGTTTTTATATTAGTTATCCCATTAGCAAACTTGTATCATCATAGTCATTTATCTCATTTTATGCACACACACACCATCACCCTTCACTCTGCGTCTTCTTTGTTTGACCACAAAACTCCCTGGAAATAAATTTCCCTATAGCCGGGAATAAATTACGGTCACTATCATTTTTCCCAAATGTTCGCAAAAAAAAAGGTTCGTTATCTGGGAAAGATAAAAACTGGCTGGGGATTTGCAGAACGATGTAGAGAATTTGGCAAAATCTATGCATTTAGAAGTTGTACGTATAAATGTTATGTATGTATGTATGTATTGTATAGTTCCTGTGTATGTACACTGGCATGTAGGTAGATGTAGATGTAGATGTGTGTGTGGGCGTGCGTGTGACTACTGGTGGTGCTGTTGTACTTGTTGTCGATAAGGTCTGTATCGGTTGTCGGGGTAACAAATGAAGGCAGAGCAACATGAGCAATGAATTGAGACGTGGCCGGTGATTTAGTGTGCCACTAACGAATTTCCTCCGTCGCCAAGGAGCAATCAATAAAGTTATCGTGCTTCTTTACTGTGCGCCCGAGTCACATCTCGATACCCCACGCCGCCCCCGAATTGTGTCTATGTGGCTTAAAGCAACTTTTGTCAGCACCACTGTGCAAGCAAAAACACCTACTCCCGCCTCTCCCCCTGGAGACATCCCTGCACTCCTCTGTCAACACCCACACACCCGGCCATTCTTTATGTGCAGAGAATTAGCCGACATTATTCTACACTGAATTAATTTCACACTATTTAAATAAATATATATAAATGGCGGTGGAGAGTAAGGAAATATTACAAGGATTAAATATCCGTACTTTCCTCCTATACACACCACACAGCGCTGTGCTGAACTGTGCTCTAGTTAATTGTGTTTTTAGTTTAGAGAAAGAAAAAAAACATCCGGGATGAATGTAGATTTATGTTGTACTTGTTACTGCTCGTATATACTAGTTGAATGATGATCATAATGAACATTCTCGCACGGGGGTTAGTAAGTGTTGTATAACAGATGGAACTACTAGCAGCAGTACTATATCACTGATAAAGTACACTGTAGTACCTGCACATTATCATTGGTAGAGAAATTTTAAGCATAATGTAAATGGACATTGTCGTGCACTCCATTCTCACTGGTGAATATTTGATTACGAATTAAATGGATAATGCTTGTGTGTGTGTGTGTGGCATGCATATATACACACGTAGTTCAGGGTTTCACATTAGTCACCACTCTAAAGGTACAATTACACTCAATCATGCATCATCTACTTGCACTTGATCAAAGTTATATGCACATATAAACCATTCGCTTCTATCCATACATTGCAATACATACATTACTGACAAATTATCGATTCACAAGGAAAGGAAACTTGTTATTATTCATTAATTAATGTACTGTATAGTGACAGAATAATAAGTGTGCTGTTATTGTTTGTAAAATGTTCTTACCTGAAGTGTCATTTGTAAAGGTTTCCACAAGCAGACATTTAACTCATTTAACTTTTAATTGCTCATTAAGTATATTTCCATGAATTGTGAGGCGCTAACAGTATTCATTATGAGTTAAAGCGTTGACTAATTACACACAGTTTTACTGTAAACAAAATTCTGCTTCTTTTCACCTGTAGAATAGTCATAGAACATATTCACTTGAATATTTATTCGTGATACTATTGATAAATGTTATATTACAAATCTATATAGATTGGTTTATTCAGTGACAACTTTACAACACTATTCAACTTGAATGTTGAATGGTTTGTGTATGTGTGTGTGTAAACATTGAAATTATACAATAGATGGTACTTTATCTTATATTCATTGTTTGTTATTGTATTGAATATTATCATATATAACATCTCTAGAGTTCTCTCTCCACACTCTTGCAATATAAAACTGTATTAATTTAATAAATACACGTGGATATTATAAAAAGAGAATAGAAATGATTTTATATTCTGTAATATTTCTATCCGTTTATATTTCCTGCAGGAAACATTTGTGAGTGCCGGTTCAACGTTTATTTTACTTTTCTGCTGGCATATTAAATTTTGTTCAAATATTTATAGAAACTTCTTTATTAAAATTTATTCTGAACTGATTAAATATGTACTAGCAGCTTGAATGGATATCCGACATGTTGACATGCGAGTTCTTACTGTAACACACTGAACGCGGCTAGTAGTTAGTAATTAAAACTTATGTTTTTAACTTGCGCAACACTGAATAATTTAACGTCTCCCCTGTCTGCTTGTGTAAATGTACACTGCTGCACACTGCACACTGCACACAGAAATACGTTCACTCATAAATTAAAACTTATTACATTTCCATGCAAATGTGTGACAGTATAATTATCTTGAAAATTAAGACTTTTCTACTCACAAACTTTCAAATATTAAACATTTCAGATAACGAATAATGTACAAACACACATAAAGACTTTATATTTTAATAAAAGTAAAATGTCACAAATTCACACGAGAATAGCTTCTTTTTTAATTAAGCGACAAAGAAATTGTATGATTGTAAACTGTCGCAGTTGTCCTGCCAACGTGATCTGTTTTTAGTGTTATGTTTTCATTAACTTGACATTTCATCTGAAGTCTGTTGGGATCTAACAATTCTATTGGAATTGTAAATGTGAGTATGGTTAGTGTAAACTCATTGATCTTGTAGCATTCCGGCTGTTTAGATAATATTTCTCTCTCGGCTGAGAGTGGAGTTATATGTCCGCCCAGAGTTTTCCATCAAGGGGTTAGAAAAAGTCTCCAAAAAGAACTGAAGAACCGCCTGGTCAGTCGACAGGCAATACTCGTAGTGCCGAGATGCTGCAGTGGCTGGATGCGTTTATCAGCACACACATTCGTTTCTATGTTCAAACGGAAGTAATTAACTTGTCATTGATAACTTATCAAATATTTGATTAGTGGCTAGCAGACGCTGCGTTCTTCTTCTTCTTCCTCGTACAGATATTAAATGTGAAACGAACTACAACAAAAGATCCGTTATGACAGCGAGACTGGAGCCGGGGATAATCTTCAACTCGCGAAATAGCAAACGAGTTTACTCGCTTGCACACTCCACTGACTCTGGTGAAACCTGATACCGATGTATCGGCTGTGCTCATCATTCACTACTAATGTTTGTTTCTCTCCAATCATATACACAGCAGCAGCAGCAGCAGTAGTAGTAGTAGCTGGAGTTTTTCTCTTGTTGTTGCTTGCAACTTTCCTGATACGCTGCTATAGTTCCATGCTAGGTTAGGTACTACACTTTTGTTTCGCTATCTGAACTGTGTGTATTTATGAGAATTGTTGTAATTCGATTGTATAAACGTGTGCATTGTTCACCTGTACTTGTGTGAGAGAAAGCTAGTGGCAATGGTATACAGTACTTACTTTATACTTCTCCGTGTGGTTTTAACATTATTATTTTGCACAGCGGGTGCTGTAGCAGTCTAAGACGCGGCCGTAATGTGACTGTGGCCACGGCTATTTCCACTGTAAGTAGGGCAAATTTCCGGTAGATGGTTGTGTATTGTATCTACAGATAATCACACACACACACACACATACATGAGAGAGTACGGTCAGTAGAATAGCGGGTGAGGGAGGGTGGAGGACAGAGGTGTGGTACAAGTTCTGACAATACAATCTACTTGGGAAGCAGGAGAGTCAATACAACACTACAGCAGGATCTTTGGATGCTTGTGTGGTACGGGTGCGGGCACATAGGTGGTGCTTGTGCAGATTTCAATTTAACTTGCCTCGAGTATTTGTATTGGCGCCAACTCGAACCAGCGATATTGGTTGGAAATCCAATCCGATTAATTATTTCACACGTTCAACCATGCACACTGAAGTCGGGAGTCTGTAAGGCACTTTAAACATAGAGCGCTGTGTGTGTGTGTGTGTGTGAGTGTTAGGTGTACACATTATGTATAGTTGTATGGTAATGTACCACTGATGTAGAATGTAACTACCACTAAACACTGATTGCTACATCTTATTATAATACTCATTCACTGAAACTACAGCAGGAATACTATTTCACTCGTTCATCTTAAGCTTTTTTTGTTCGCCGGCGACACGAAGGATTTAAAACAAAGGGAATTATACATATTTCACGTGCATACATACGGATATATGCAGGAAGCTTCTGTGTAAGAAGCGGCAGACTTGTCTTGTTATTCGGTTCTTTGTTTTGTTTCCCCTAAGCTTGTACAAGAGATTTTTGCATGAAATGCGATTATTTGTGTTATCTGTCGTCGGTTCGATAAAGCTAAAGTTATTGCATTTTGTTTGATATTTGCTCGCTACTCTCTGTACATGCCTCAAGCAAAATATAACGTTCTACTTTTTTATTAATAAAAGTTTACACGTACCATATTCGTGGCGAACGGTAACTCATTCTGACTACCTACTAAAATAACGTTTTTATCAAATGTAAATAGAATAAATGTACCGGGATTTGTAAACGTACACATTTTGTACAGTAGTTTCGTATTACAAACGATTCAGCCAATCACACACACACACACACACCACTCGCACGGTGTAAAAAGGGCTTTGTCGGTCGGCTAATGAAGCATAACGGGGCACACCGTAGGACAACGGTGTGGTGAGCTCTTGCAGAAATTCAACCGAGGGCGACACAGTTACTGGTAATATCTCGTTATCGACATGGCTACCATTTCAAACGGTAGCACACACACAGTACAAAAACTCCTTTGTTGGCTTCGGAATGACCTTGTAATCGTGTTTAACGCAAAACCTTGCTGCGCATTAGCAATAACTGTTGTTTACTAAAAACACTTGACATTTATAGATGAAACACTGGATAGTAGATACATATTAGAGTATTATTTAGTCCTCAGGATGTATGTGTACTTTTATACTTGAAATTTTAGTTGTATGCACAGTTATATCTACAGAAAGATGACCTCGTTGTGTGATGGAAGATTGAAGCAGAATGCCTTGGAGCACGGAGAGTTTGTCAGATATTCTGGTTGTTGGTAAATGATGTAAATATAGCACGGGGAAGGGGGGTATGTGTGTGTGGTTCGTTTGGGGTGCATGGTCACAAAGTAAAGTTGTATGTTTGCACACACACACACACGTACAGCGAATAGTCAAAGTCAGGACGACTTCCTGATTCCACTTTCGCTCAGTTAACAACACCTTGTTACCGGAAATAGTTAATCACTTCGGTAGACACCAAAAGCCCCGCTACTTTACATGGCCGAATTGATGAGATTCTGAGAGTAGTAGGCCCTCCGGTGTCTCACAACTACCGTCACGTACTCGGACCCAACCGAACAAACCTCCCGACGGACGGAAACACCAACACCCACACATCACTAACTCCTTACATACGTACGTACGTACGTGTGTATGTACGGCGGAAGTCAGCGGCAAACTTCGATCCTACGCTTCAGTGTGCGCCTCACTTCTAAACAAATTATCCCCCCGTTGCCAACAGTTCTCTATCCAACCGACACAAAAAACTTCTACATTCATTACAGATCCAGTCAGCCGAGTGTCTGCACTACACTGATAGTAACTGTTTATTGTAAATACCTAGAATATAATTAATATATATTTAAATTAAATTATAGAATGAATATGTATAATGTGTTTGACCTTACAATTCACATCGTTTTCTATATATGAAATAGTCAATATAAACTTTATGCACAGTATGAATAGGTAAGCGGTATCAAATTGTCGCAATTATATGGACGGACTGGTCTCTACGTACTCGCTTTTCACAGAAACTTTTGCACAGTTCCGATTCATCGAGAGTTACCGCGTAATGATGTAACTAATTGAATATGCTTCGTAAAGAAACTTGTGTTAACACTGACAACATTCACTCATTGTACTGTCATCCTTATGTCTCTGATTAATTAGCTATGGTAAAGTGTATAGATGTTGAGAAATGTACAACAACATTTAACAATTACATACATATAGCCTTAGCGTCAAACCCTGAGAGAGAGAGAAACTTATTTCAACCATATACAGAGCATTGCAAGACAAGCGGCTGTGTACTAGTAGTAGTAGTGGTGGTGGTGGTAGCGGTAACGGTAACGACGTCTGCAACCGGAATAACTCGTCGGTGCCTTTAAGAGAAATTACCGGAGCAGTAAATTATCGTCGGAGACAGTGTGAAACGTAATGAATTCACAGTTGTGATGTGGGTTTGATTGCAGACACACCTTCGTTCGCCATATCCAGGGAGCCGGGCTTCGGGTTTCCGATCAGGGAGGGTATGCCGGTGTCACTGAAGTGCGAGGTGGATTCTAATCCACGTTCAGCGCCCGTCTGGCAGAAGGACGACACCAGTCCACCCGTACAACAGACGCCCGACGGCTTCCTCAACTTTACCGCCATCCGCCGTGAGCACAGCGGCTGGTACAAGTGTGTGTCTCGTCATCTACTTGGCCGCTTCTCTTCCATCGGTTACTTTCTCAATGTCCGCTGTAAGTAAATACATACACCTACATATACGTACATATACGTAGAGATCTGTATTCCAACATTCCTTCCCATGCGTATATCGATCTTCGAAAAACTTTATACAACAACCTCCCAACCCTAGCCAAGCTGTTTCGGCTCATATACACGGAATAACGACGCTATTATAAATTTCTTTGTGCTCCCGCACAGGGACTCTTTCAAACTTTCTCTTATGCCATCGTCCACCCCAAAAGAGTTGTGATATATTTTTTCTCGGTAAATATGCATAAATGTCACATTATGCCAAGTTGAGATACTATCAGCAACATTATTGAAAATTCCTTTCAGTAAATATCTGTAAAATTAACAAACAATATTGTGTATTTACACTCGAACTGACTTCTATAGAACAATAAACAGTGAAAGAGGCATTTTTATACGAAGCGTATAAATGTGCTTGATTGAAATAGCTCTCAAGTTACACCAGCACATGAAAATAATCCATCAAGTATCATTTACAACACAATTTACTTTCAACGTTCATAAAATCAAAACGTGCCAGCATAATTTATCAAAATTAAAATTTCTATTTAACGCTCCGCGTTTTCTCATTGTTTCACTTATCGCTTGTGCAACATCAGTTATTTCGTCACTTTCAGAACAATCTTACCAACCGTACTTTAACTTAATCTTACTGTCAAGTTGTCAGCTCTGATTAGGTGCTCTGTCTTACGTCATAACATTTCAACACAAGCTACACCTCTACAGCTCTATATTCTGTAACATTTCATAATAAAATGTTTTATTAAAAAGTGCACGTTCTCATATAAAAATCATTTTTTATTCCGTGGTGTGTAACATTTATTAGTACATGATCACATTAGCCAAATCTTTTCCATTAATCTTAAACCGTAAAGTGCTCGGCGACCTGCACGCGTGCCGTGTAATGTTGGTTGCTGTCACTTAACGGCACGCGCAATATTGGATGGTTAAGGGTGATAACGCTTCACTTTAATATTAGTTTTCTATATAACTCACTTGTACAGAAAAAATAACACTATTGATTAAAAATTGTGGATTTCACGTTTTAACTTTCATTATTGTTCGACTCGGGTGCAAATACCTATGTTGGAAATTCCATGCCAGAAAAAATTTCTATGGAATCATTAAATACCAGGATTAGTTATTAATGCTGGTCTATATAGAGACTATATGACACTTGTGCGGTATCATGTATTTCAGTGTACAAAGTCGATACGAAATATTACCAATTTAATAATCTAATATAAGTATCATATACATATATAATAGAGTAAGCAATGATATGCTGTTTATTAGGTCTCTATACATACATATATATGTGTGCAAATGTGTGTGTGTTATCCTTTACCACACATACACCCATAGTAAGAGAGAGTAAATGTAATACTATGATATATACGTGACCAGGTATTTGCTGAATGCTTGGTTTCCCCCTCCGCACCCTGTCATCATATTATGTACGGGTCTAAATTCTCTTTTAATACCGTAATCCATTTGAATGTGGCACGTATTCTCGTTGCATTGGATTCTGGCTCTGATTTTCCGTTGCTTTTGATCTCACACGAAATCGATACTCGCCGTTTCGTTTTGTATTCAAAAATATGTAGATACCTACCGTTCTGTAGTATGTGTATTATGTATATTTAGTGTAACTCGTAGCTTTTTACTCGATGCACTACTGTCTATAGTATGTTTCGATTTCACAAATATTTCACGTCGTGTACATTTCCTAATAATATAGAAAAGTATATTTATAAAGTTGTATATGAATATATCGAGCCTCTATATATGGTGTTATATTGTTCGTTGCAGCAAGTAGACAATGTTTGTTTGCTGACGGACAAATAACTGCAGCACTGTGAAGTTCGTACGTGAAAACGACTCGGGATAAAAGGCCATAAAAGCTTATAATGAGCGTGAAACGATATTTATCTGAGCGTGTATGTCCATAAAAGTTCCACAAAGGCGACTTTTATTAGAGACAATATAGTAAATATTACACCGGATATTAAAAATTTATCAAAATACAACTTGTATTGCAATAAACTAGACCAGAGCGTTCTCTATAAATATGAGTATATGAGACCGGTGTTTCATTGCTCATCTGGGGAGAGAAATATATGTGGAACAAAGTATTACAGACACAAGCACTGGACACGGGAGTGTATTTTCCTAAATTCATCACTACACAGAGATGTGA
The DNA here is from genome assembly GCA_022063505.1 of Calosoma granatense. Taxonomy (NCBI): domain Eukaryota; kingdom Metazoa; phylum Arthropoda; class Insecta; order Coleoptera; family Carabidae; genus Calosoma; species Calosoma granatense. The sequence continues at coordinate 7,597,840 of JAGJTL010000059.1, read as the reverse complement.
TGCAGTGATTTTTGATAGACCGGGGGGCCAGGTCAGGTATAACTGTTTAGAGATAATATAAATGTGACAGGCACAAGGTTGTGAACCCACGTCCGAGGTGGTGTAAGTCTATTACACGCTCACTGTAGCGTGTGAGTCGTCACGACAGCTTTATATAAGACAAAACAGGCCTGCCCAAATAACTGTTAAAAGGAAAAGTTACAGCAGAAAAATATCATTATAACTTGTTCTCTGTTGCCACGTACAATGTTTTGTTCCACTGAACATGTATCTTTCTACTTCCATTCACAATGAATACATATTCCATATTTGTTTGTATGTCTTATCATGATGTAATATTTAGTTTAAGCAGAATCCACCATGCTACCCGTCAGCTAAACTGTAACTGTCGAACTAGGAAACTAGTTCAGCAACTAGAAATTTCCGTGTCCTGTAATTTTGAGTTTGTAATTAGAATGTTTCATCAATGTGGATGGATGTATAGAGAAACTGCGTTGAACTGATAAAACTATTTTATTCATACACTACTCTACTCTGGTAGTAGTAGTAGTAGTAGTAATTCTGTATCATTTATCGATATTCCAAGTAATCAGACCAAGCCAACTACTGTAGTTATTTTGTGTGGGTAATGTAGTCTTCCTGTGTAGATATTTGGTTGAAGATGTCTGCCAGAGAGAATTACAAGAGTACGAAACATTTTCACGTAGAGTCAATTCATTATGACTGCAGGGTAGGTACTACAATTCCGAAGAGCAACTTTGTAAATGTTGCTACTCGTTGTTGGTTCAACATTTGCATTCACTTCAATCCCTGAACAACCAATTGGAAATTTCCAATCGCAAACTTGCTTCAGCCATAAATTACTCACATTTTTCATTGTCGATTTATCTTTCATCTCAAAGTACTTTGCTAAATTATTAATTAAGATTTTCAATACTTGTTTCTCTGTGTTTGTTTGTTTGTTTGTTTGTGGATTTAATTAAGTAATATTAAAATCCATATATCACGTACATTCATTTATGAGCAAAACAACAACAACAAAATAACATTACATTCGATAAAAAATACAATTGTAAATATATACACATATATATGTAAATAATCGTATTTTTGTATTTATAACCACGTTCCCTGGATGATACAGTGAATGTTGGAATGATGCAAGTTCATTTTGAAATAGTAAAATAATAATGAACTGCCGACACTGAATTGTCGACAGCGCAAAGTTTAAATGTCGAATAGTTTAGCGGCTACAAACTATGATGGAGCCAAGCATTTTAATTAAAAACTATGTAGCTACCGCCGCCCCCATACAATGTACACTATATTATCCATCCGTGTACCTATGTACATACTTTCTTTCTACCGGTCCCCACGCTCTCAGATGTTATAAATAATCTAGTGAACAGGGGACCATTTAACACTGCTCGTTCCAGATGATGTTTTCAACACTATCCAACTAACAAAAGTTACAGACAAGCATTGAACAAGACTAACAACTAAATATATTATAGAATATTCACGTACAACACAAGACAATACAAATCTTGAAACAAAGAAAAAGATATACGAACAATCAAAGAAATATATAACTTATCTGGTTCTCGCTTTTTTCATTCTTTTATTCGCTTAACAGAGGTAAAGTTTTTTTTTTATTTCAGTATAAACTTACAAAATTCTGATAAATATTTACTGTCAATTTCAATTGTGACATATCGAAATTTTGACAAGGTGACCTCAATCGCCGTAATGGTACAGGGTACAAATATTAAGTTACAACTTGTGTGTAAAGTTAATAATATACCGGTTGAATTTCTTCCAACACTTGAAACTGTCATGTGTCACTTGAGTTTGACGGACGATAAATATGAACCAGTGGTTCGTACAACAATACGTATGATATTGTCGATGTATTAAGAGATGTGACAGCGTGCGAGCTACTGTATGTATGTATGTAATGTAATGGTGTGTGTCTGTGCAAAGTTTATCACGCGCGTCGGTTAATGTTCGCGCAGTTGGCCGTTGTTTTAGTGGCGCCGCATACAATGCAACTGCCACGGAGATTTGCCTGGTTAGAATCCTGTTTCCGACTGTTTATCACCGGCCGCGCGTTATCAGTTACATCTTCATACCAAAGGGGTTAACCTTACACCACGCCTGGAGCTGCCTGGAACAATTGTCGCACTTCAACAGCTACATTCTACCAGCACGCTACTATTGACTAAAACTATATAGATCATTCTAATAATTACCTACATCACAATAATAACTCGCACAGCGGTCTCTCATTTATCTATATCATTATTGTAGAGAGAGAGAGAGATGTTATAACCAAGCAAATACTAGTCAGCACACAAACAAGACATTCAAAGTCTGTTTTCATGAAGATTCACACACTCATACATTGTCTCATGTTGTAATTGTGTAATAATTGTTACTGTACTCGTACACTTTACATGTGAGTCGACTCTTGCTTCCTTTCCCGACATTACAACAAACTTAACTAACGCAACAACTCAATTTCCGATGGCGAAATGAAAAGCCATTAGTTTTCAAGTAGGAAATGTGTGTATGTGTGTTTGTGAAAAACACTTATACAACAGTTATATAAGAATAACAAATAAATACGAACAGAATATTCTAGCAATGCAATGTGTGTATTTTATTTTTATAAAATCGTTTCAACGATTTCATATTCTAATAAATATCTAACCGTTATGTTCACATATCGAATCACATTCTTTTTGTCTGAATAAAATATAAAACTCATATCAAAAAGTTTTTATAGCATAGGAGATTGAATACATAAAACATGCAGAATATGGATCCTTCGGTACCGTAAAATTTTACTGATAACAAATTTTATGAAAATTTTTTCATAAAGACATTGGCTGTGCATCATAAATTATTGGCGATAAAATCTATTTTTTCTCTCTAAATTAACTTGTTTAGTTAAATTTCCTATCGATATTTTATATTGCATGGGGAAATGATAATTACTTCTTCTATTCCGTGATAATTCCTTCACTCTGACTCCCTCCCGCGCCGCTCCTCACTCCCTCGTGTAACCATCACACAAAAATCGAACAAACTTTTAATTACTTTTCATTCACGTTCTTTTTTTTTGTTACGAAGCTTGGAAAAGGACAGTCTGGTTCATAGTAGTCTTGTGTGTGTTTAGCCTCAGTGTTTTAGTACATATAATAAAGAATTATCCATTCCATCAGTGTACTGTAATCACAACGAATCATTCAGGGACACAATGGTCAGTCAGGATAATGATGTATGTATTCTGTATATTTAGTGTTCCCATGGTGATAATATAGTATGTACAATGGCCGTGACAGTTTAGCTTGGTGATTGGGAGGTTTTGAAATAATTTCACTCGGGGACGGAGCTGGTCTATGTCAATATATATGAAATAATATTCTCTCTGTCTCTCTGTGTAGAGTGACTATACTCTGTATGTATATATATATAAAAGGGTTAATAGATATGTATTTGTACTTGACAATGTTAACTCAGCATCAATATTGAATGGTGTAGATGAACCAGGGGACGTGACTCCTGAACCCGACTTCGACGTCGGGGAGTTGAGTTCCACTGGCCGCCAAGTTGAAGTCGCCCTGGGAGGCGCCGTTCAGCTGCAGTGTCCCGCAGGTAAATTTCTCTAATAGTTTACTACCTGTACTTACACCCACCTGGCCCACACATCAACCTAGGTTGTTACACTCAGTCTAAATAGAATTACCACTGACAGTTATACGTACACGTCTCTTTCACTCTGTCATTCAGAATCATTATTAGTATTTTAAACAAGTTTTTCCAGCACCAGAATCATTTAAATTTGTTATAAACATGTGTATGAAAGAATAGATGTTTGATGATATAGAATATATGTTTGTGGCAACACTGAAATTGCGAGGAAACCAGTAGATGTGGGTATAAGCTGGTGAGCTTGCAGAGAATAAAGTAGATGATACACGGGGCGTTTGTCGGACTCGGGGTCAGCCAAGGCGCTCTCCTTTCACCTACTTAACCCGGATAAAAGATCCAATGATCAACTAAATCAAAAGCTTTTCCACAGACAAGCCCACAAACACACAATTCAGCATTCACATTGTAAATATATCATAGGATTTATTATACAAAGAATTATTATTAATAAAATCAAAATTACACTTGTAGCTGTACAACGAATGAATGAATATATGCAAGTTATAAATCTAGATTCTTAATGCATAAATCAGTTTCTGCACCGTGTATTGCAACTGGTTATGTAATTAGAACGAAACAATGGTTACGCTAAGAGATGTGTGATTAAATTGTTACACATAATGCGATGCTATTACAGCGTGCTAACAGAATATGTCAGCATCCATCATCCGATTATTTATCTGCGAAATATGTAGGCCGTTATTATTTCGTACTGCGTTTCACAATTATCGTCCACTCCAGTGATGATCCATGATATATGAGTATATAGCTATTATACGTACGTATGTATGTGTCGCCCTCAATATAAAACATAAATTATTCTCTTTCTCTGCCATAGCACGACATTTATTTGATTTTCGTAGAAAGAGAGAGAGAGAGAGTGGATGGAAATATTGTAAAAAATAGCATATATATTCTTGTGAACAGATTTCAACTCCGATATGTATGTGCAATATGTACAGTTACACTCTCTGCATATGTATGTATATATGTATGTGTGTGTGTGTGTGTGTGAATTGTTGGTAAATATTTTTAATCAACGCGCCAACTGATTTAATAACACATGTCTGGGATGTTTGTTTTAGCCCGGCAACCTTCACCAAGTAATTTATCATTAATCAGTGCTATGGCTGTACGTCAGTACGGATGAGGAATTTCATATTGTCAGACTTGCACCATTGTTTAGTTCATATTAATTCTCACTATATTGAAATACACACAGCGTGTTGTTTATTTTATTTGTTTTACCATACATACATACATGACTTTACAGATGGATAGAATATGTTGTGCATAATAATGTAATGTTTACTACAGTAATTTCTAGAGCCGAGTATTCCCGATGGCACGTACTATATCATATTACGCATTTTTCCATCTCCATATTCTCCAATTTTCTGCCAGCCATATCCTCCTCATTCAGTTTCATTCACCGCCATAATTTTTCTTTTGTATACGTCATCGTATTTGTTCACCTGACAACATTCGTTATTTCGCTTAACTCCTCCACACACGCCTACCAACGCGCACTTATCCGTTTCCCTTTTGCTTACGTAACACAATAAATAACAAAAGAAAAGTACGTAAGTAAACGTCAAACATAACATATCCTTTGCTAAATTAATCTATCGACGGATGTTTCCCAGGAATACGATACTCGAAGGCCAATGAAATTTGAAGAACAGAATGATTAGTTGGTGAGAATGTGGAGCAGGGGTATGCACTTAGGGTATGGTGGTGGTGGTGGTGGTGGGTTAAATGAAATGCGATTCTCGTACGTCCATCATACATTGTGGAAACTCAATATTGTGTGGGAACGCGCGGGGCTCCGCTCGCGTTTCTGATAAAACTTTTCCATCAGTCAACATTATCTTGAAGGTGAGACAGATTAGACATCCCGCGCTGGGCCGGGCTGGGCGTGAGGGCATGCTGCTGGTGCCTGTGTTGGCGGTGGTGGAGAGGTGTTGGAGAAGTGAAGATGGCATTAGCGTTATTGACAAGCTGCCATTATAAAGGAATCTCGCAGTAATTTGTCAGACTCAACTGTACCAGCGTGAAAGGTTTCCACTTTCAATTAAAAATACGAACACAAATCGATATTACATTACACGTGCCACTCGATAATTTTAATATATGAGAGATTGGATCTTGTAAGTGCTCGAAATTAAACGTTCGCTCTTCTCCTCGTTACCATCACAATTTTTCACTTTGATCTATAACAAGAACTTAATGAATCTAATCGAATATGTAAATGATCATGATCATTACAATATGTAATTTCATTCCTGTATCCCTGGGCGTGTGTGTGTGTGTGTGTGTGTGTGCGCGCTTGATGTTTCAACAAGTTACACAGCCATTCTCCTCACTAAGAACTTTCTCTTACAACTACGCCCGCTCATTAAAACTAGAGAGCGAAAAAAAACTTTTGTAAAACACTGCCAAACAATTGTACAGAGTCTTTACTACTGCTGCACAAACTTTAATACCGTCCCGTGTAATTGAATTTCTTTTGAAATCACATGAATAATAGTGAGTAACAGGTGATGTATATTATTTGATAGTTGACGGAGAGCAGAGCGTTGTACAAATGTAGTTAGTCTAAATCCCTTAGTTGTCTAATGGACGTTCAGATAGACGTTGATCAGATTAAATCTTGCAAAATGGAAAGTAATAGTTTCAAATCAGATTTACATCAACTGTTCGTGCTCAGACACTGTCTGACAATTTATTATTATATTTCTACACTAGAATCATAACATAGAGAAACTTGTTAAATGAATAAAACTTGAGGAAGTAGTAGATTTATTTCGTTTCAAACGTGTGTGTGTGTGTGTGTGTGTGCGTGTTTCATTAGAAGAGCATTCATCTAATGTTTTTTTCTGAGATCCATCTCATGTGTGTGTGTGTTTGTGAATTCTGTCAGCCTATCCATTGCGCGCACACACACACGGACACATAATGTATACGGACAAGATACGTGGCAAACATACCTTCTCGGAACTTGTATAAAGAACATGAACAGATGAGAGTAGAAAACATTTCACCTTCGGGAGAAAAAACCCTTGGCCAAGTCCTCATCTGACATTGTATAGAAATCAATCAGGTTCTTTGGAACGGACGAACGGACGGACGGAAAGCCGTGTGGTCGCGGATGTCATCCATGTATAGAGAAGTTAATCTAACATATATTAGAGTCAAGAAGTTTTTCACATATTTCAGCTGAATGAGAGGAAACTGGAAAGTCATTAGACATACTATAATACATGATTATATCATATGAACTGTAATACTTGTACCTATATAGTAACTACATGTATATGTATTTATATATGTTTCACTCCTGTAGGTTCCATTGGCTGTTGGACACGACTAAATTCAGAGACAGGCGGACTGGATCCGATTGGAGCATCACAAGACCTTAAACTTGAACAGATCGTGTACCAGGAGGCGGGTGAATACAAGTGCATCGCTCCCACTCAGGACACGGACAAGAAGAAGAAATTAGATTCGTTGAGGAATTCTTACAGCGTAGAAGTTGTAGTCAAAGGTATTTCTTATCTCCTCTCTTCTCCATCTTCAACCTTGTGTATGCTTTCTTTCCCGCTCGTCCTTGATTAAATGTGCATGCAAAGTGAACGATATGCCGCCCCCCACTCCGCAGTAAATGCACAACGAACCCTATCGTCGTCTGCCATGT
>JAGJTL010000059.1:7568380-7590318 GCA_022063505.1 Calosoma granatense | reverse complement strand
ACGTTTTACTTTTGCTACAAATATTTTCCATTTTTCTTTCTCTTCTTACGAACAACAAATTTTGTGAAATGTAAATTTAATTTTCTTTGTGATATTTGCATTGACATTGTTTTGTCTCGTGTTTGGTTTTTACAGAAATATTACAATATTATCGAAGTAGTAAACATCGAACATTTGTTGATCAATATTGTTATGTAGTAGAATAATAAATACCGAAGGTATCTGTACACTTGACTAAGCATACATGCATATGTTACATGTGTGAAACGTATTACATCCATTAAACATGTGGCAGGATCTGGTACAGCACTCATCAGCAACGGCCACTGATTAATTCACTAACATTATCCACTACTAACCTATCCTATCCTATATACACATATACATATACATTTACACATTGTATTGTTGTAAGCGGATACACAAACAGCATTGAAAAAATATTCGCATCGTAATCATCAAGTTATCTGTATTTATTAGTTGAGTATATATTAGTTGATTGGATTTCGATGATGATATGTTTGTAAATGTAACACTCACCCCCCGATAGCTATAAAATCTGTATTATCACCCTGTTCGTTCTATTTATGTATTGATGAAGTGGATTATCAGAGGGTGTGTTGGGGGGTAACTCACTCCCTATTTGTGATAAATAAAGCATTGCACATGCAGCTCAGCACAGCTCAGTAGTTAACGACTAAATTTATGATAGGTAGGTCTTTTGTTTTTGACGTTAGTGCAGTTCATATTTCATGATGGAAAATTAGCATGTAAGTGCCTTTATTCCTTAGTGTTTGCACGATAAAAACTTCATTTCAATATTAATTGTGTCAGTGGAAATTGCACATCCCTTTATATGAAGCTACTAATATCTACGCTATAACTATTCACATGACTATATAATATAAAGTAACAAAGTATACATGTTGTATATAATTACGTTATGAATTAAAGTAATCATGAAACTCTACATATATATTGACACGGTAAGGTATATATTATAGATACATGTAAACAAAATAACATTATACAAATATATGTATACAGAGGGAATGTATATATTTGGGAGATGTGACGACTTGTATATATACGTATGTAATATATACCCTCATTCAAGTAGACAAACACTTATAATTATTCCTTACGCTACTTTACAGAACTACCAGACAAGACAAATATGTGTACTTAGTCGATTATATCTAGTGTATGATTCACAGATGCGGGCTTAAGCTTCGATGCAACTTTAACAGAACACAAAACAAATGTCATCCAAGCATGTTCACTACATACATACATACATACATACACTGTACGTACATACGTACAGTGTATGTATATATTAAGTAAACATAGATTGTCATTGTTAACGAACATGTACGTACATGCATATGCAATGAGACCTGGTATGCTTGTGTATGTACGTATGTATGTATGTGGGTGTACATACATACATATATATGAAGTACGATTATACCTGGTACGTACATACGTTGACAATGAATGTAACTGTGTTATCTATTTAGCCCACTAGGCGAAGTACTTTGTTCCGAAGATTTATTTATTCGTTGTACAAGTTAACGAGCGAGTCAAATATATGCAGCACTGGATGTCTTACTGGTCCTTTCAACTAAATGAAACTTTTAATACAAGTTTTATGACGTCCCATTACAATAGCTTCATCAGTATATTAATTAGGAAATTTACTATCATCACGAAATGTACGTTTTAATGTCGTCCTATCTACCATATCGGAAGCTTTTATATTTCGTCTGAACACTACACACATTAAAATATTTGATTACGGATATTCTAAACATATGTGTTGTACAATCTACAATGAGATTAAATTGAAAAATAACGGTATGCGAGTAATGAAATGTTGATATTGATTCCTAAATAATGAATATCTTGATTTTCCCTGACTGACTGACTGACTGCAATATTGCTTTTTAATTTTAATTTACCTCAGAAGATGATCACGATAAAAGAACTGAAGATCGTTGCGTTTCCAAGCGCATTTTATTTAGACGTGAATATCGCCGCTTCCGTTTGAAATCGGCCAGTCCATAGTAGAGAGAACATTTAATATCTGCTGTTAAATTTTACTTTTTAATTCCGCCGTTCCTCTTTTCATTTTCTGAATAATTCATTACTCAGATATTAATCGGCTCTTTCTTTCACGTTAATAAAAATTCTCCGCAAAAATTCATTGAACTGAACGAGCGCAAGATTCCAAAATTATAAAAATGCAAGTTGGCCGAATGCCACTGGTGAAAAAGGACAGTAAACCGGGTGTGAACATTTTTGCAATATTTTATTTTTTTACGGGAAGATTCATGCACGATTCTCTCTCGGCCATTCTCACAATCTGGCTGCTGGCCAAGTGCACCCAAGGTATGTATGTGTGTACCACCCGCACACACACACACTGTTCCATCATGAATACATACTGGAGGACTCACCATCACCCCACACCCGCTTGCTGTAACTCATTCGTCTGCAACTGTTGCCCAGTTTTTCATGATCACCACCTTTGGAAAATATGGACTCTTTCACACATGAGTACACACACACACATATCGCACCACCGCACAGCAGAGCATTGTGCACCTTGCCCAGTGTAGGCAATTTCTCTTCTCTTCTCTCTCTCTCTATACTCCGTCCGTATATTGTATATATATTGCTATAGGTCTGCACTGGATTTAATTATCTAGTGTCGCAAGTATGTCCCATTCTATAGTTTTTTCCCCGGACCCTAACCTATCTAGGAGCGAATATTTTATGACGCTGGTTGCTGATACAATCAGCACCCTTATAAATAAAAGTATACCAGAGTTGCGTTAGTGTGTATCCACGACTTACGTATTGTTTCCTAACGTCCCGCCAGCTCTGACCCAGTAGCAGACTTGAACTCTAGTCGGCAAGTACTTCGGAAAATCATGAAGCGCTCGCTGACATTTTATATCTGAACGTCGGTAAATCTTTGCAGAAGTTTTTATAGCGCACCAACCAGATACCACATAAATCGAATACCATTCCATAGCCCCCTTACAGTACAATACGGACCATTGTAAATCCTATCCATCTATCATACCATATTCATATGTAGAAATTACTAACTGTAATGTTCTACATACATATATGTAAAAGTACGAATCTAAATCCAGTTTGATATTCGTATATTGGGTCAGTGTATTTCCCAGAGAGAGAAGTGACCGTATTGCGAGATTCAACTGTACGTCCATTGTGCAGTGTGCATCGTTTTTAAACGTAATTGCACGCTTCTAACTTCATAGCAATTCAGAGTAACAATTGTTTATTGTACTAATGGACGTGGATGAGGCGAGCGTAGACTATTGCAGACGTTACGCTGGTTTGCGAATCTCTATCGCCCGGAACGTATAGTTTTATTGCTAATGGTTTATTGGAGCTTCTATATGGCCCATGCATATATATATGGTAAGCAGATAATATCATCCGAACGACTAGCGGAACAAACAACTTAACATATTCATTCGCCCGTTTCGTTATGTTCTAAATACATCCAATCTTCTACTTGAACTATCAAATCAGCGTAGAATTTCATTAAAATGTTCTGCTGTTTTATTTCTACATAGTGATACGTTTTCAGCCTGAAGACTGAATTTCCTTTTTAGAATTACCCTGTCGACACTTGACTATGTCGGATGATAAGTATTTGGAAATATCCGAGCTATTTGCACGCCATTTGTTAAACAACTGTTACATTTTTCACAACTTTGTTTCACTGTGAACTAGACAGAGACAAAGAGAGATTGTCTCTGTCTCCGTGTGTGTTATGTTGTGTTTTGTTTTACTGATGCACATACATATGTGTTTGTGTATCTGTTTAAAATACTAATTTCCAGTACAGTAGTTTTTGCTGTAAAGCCTACGTGATTCCCAATTCGGGTGGAATTTGTTTTGGATTTATTTATTCCAATGATTTCCTTTGTTGTTATTGTTCACGGTTAAAAACTAAGCACAATGGTGGCATTATTGGAAAATACATTGTTCCCAATACTTGCCGTGGGTCGGCTCAGTTTCCAATTTGTCATTTCACGTTAAAACAAAACCCGACGGATTGTTGAATTCTAGTCGGCCAATGCTATATGTACATTATATGTGTGTAGCTTCCACAAATGTAATTGCATCATTGTACATGGAATTTTTATCGTTCACACGAAACTACATGTAATAACTATGTACATTGAAATAAAACCGGATTTCAGCTTAACATAAACCAAGGTTTACTACTGTCAGCATAAACTGTGTGATATACCAGTACCAGTAGAATATGTAGGTTAAGAATCAGACTGATCCAGCCATTCCTAAATCATCATCATCGTCCGCATCCGCATCATCATCACTACGAGACTTTGTTGTCTTGTACATTTTATCACCATCCACAATCATAAACGCTTCGTAAACTAAATAAAGAAACACACACACACACATAGAGCTACATCATTCCACAATATTCATTATTTATTTAAATCATAATTTCATCTATAAAAATATTCTACATATATATTCGTTGATAGATATTTTAATTAAACTATTCAAATATAAATAAAGTATAGAAATCTTTTTAATTGTTTACATTATATAGGTGTAAATCTATAAATATTTTTATGAAACACGAAATTTGATATTGGCATTTCATTACGTATCGCATGAATGGTCCCTTTTTTAACAGGAATGTAATCAACTGAGCTCACGAAATTAATTTTTAATTAAAATTTTATAAAAACAAACCCCAAATCCAGATTCGTTAGTTTTTTCACTGAATAATAATTTAAATAATATTATGCTGTACATATACATATATGTAGGTGAATATGTATGTTTGTTTATATATTATTATTTTCATATTATTTATGCATACATTTATAAATACTTGGGTGTGTGTGTGTGTGTGTTTGGCATTTTTAATCTGTATAGTAAAATGAGTGAAACATTTTGAGAAAAATTGTGCGGACAAGTGGCCCTCAGACGACACTTAACATGCCATACAAATCACGTTTCCTCGACAAATTTTCTTCATCATTCTTCCATTATCCATTCTTTCAGACTTGCCTTTGTTTCATCCACATTCTCTTTAAGCCATGATCATTTTTTATTTTATTACTGCGGTAATATATTTTATCCAACATTTCAGCCGTAGCCCCGGCTAACTGTACACAATTACGCATAATCAGATAGCCCCTAAGTTAAATACTTGCTCCTCCAAAATACACTATTCTTCTTCTTCTTCTATTATACAAACTTCACTATATATGTAGATGTCCAGACGTGTGTATTAAAAACCTTCGCATTACACAGAGCAGGAGAGAGAGAGAGAGAAAATAAACCATTTTCTCTCAAGATGTACATTATACACTCACACACACACACACACACACACATACACATACACATATCCTTTTATAAACGAGATGGTGGTTTTTTTCTCCTCTATTTTCATAAACTATTTTATCAAAGAAAATGCTCTCAGAAAAGGAATCTAAAATGTTGGATATTTCAAAAGATTCTATTGTAAACGAGGCTTCCTTGGACAGACAAGAAACGTGTTTGCACAAAGAATATTTATTCGCATATTTTTAACCGCATTCTAGTAATAATTTAAACAAATGTCCAATGAGAATATGGTTGCTATGGACGCTGTATTCTGTTTTACTCCTCTATTGTTTTATTTTAATTAAATACATTTCAAATATATGTAGTCAAGGAGGTTTTTTTGTTCGCTTGAACGCTTGTGGAATTTAATTCCATTCTGATCTGTGTAAATGAGAAGATTGTAGGAACAGACACAGCGGTGTGTGTCATGCACCCTAAATGCGATAACATAAGTCACAGGGATCCACCCTCTTTACCTTCAGTACATGTACAATCATTTCCACGTACATATACGTACATACTCTCTGCTCTGTTCTGCTGTATAGTACTTTGTTAGCTATCCTCCTTAACAAGTACCCTCCCTCGTTCTCTTCATGCTCCTTATTGTTTGACTTGAATGACTTGAGTTATTTTAATATTGACATTCTCCAAGTATGTACATCGAAGTTCTAAGCTTCTTACATCTAACACTAGGAAACTTTACTAGTATTTCATTGTATATTTATACATTTCACTGATTAATAAGATAGATTTACCATAGATCGGTTTAGTAAATAATATTATTATTTCAGCAGACCCGTGTAAAAGTTTTAAATCTATGATCATAGAAGAGTCCTCGAAGAAGTTTTCGTTGCGTCTTATTAAAGTTGGTTTATTTGTGCATATGTGGAGGAATATAGCAGACAAACACATCTATTCCCGCGGCATAGAATTATGTATATACGTATTTCACAAACAGCAACTTTGTTTTTACTACTGCAATCAACAAGAACAAGAAGAATAATTCGCACAGTAGTGTGTGCTAGAGTTTAGTAGCGGCAGTGGTGGTGGTGCATGGTTTATTCTTGGTTGAACCGGCTGTAGTTCTATCGAATGAACAAGCAGTAAAGTGCACATGCACATACAGATAGTAAGGTTCCCCGTCCGTACATTTGCTGAATTCTGTACAATTACCGTCGTATTTACATATCAAAAGCAGATCTTGCGGGCATTACATTTTGAGCAGACTGTACAGTGCACAATATATCTGACGCTCCCCCACAAGGGGACGCTAAACTTGCAATTGGATATCTGATTGTGTGGCGGCGGAACTCAGTTTCACTGGATGCAACGAAACGGGTACAGACACCCGAGCACACACACACACACAGCCACTGCTACTCGCATACTCACAACCACCAGCCCTTATGCACAAACACCATCGATTTTTGTCCTGTCTGCCTGCCTGCCCGCGAACTGTTCTCTTCTCGTTTATAAATACGAAATCAACTTCTATCCTGTTTGCCTCTCGCAACTTTCAGCGAGACTGTAGGGAGACGAAGGAGCAGTTGGTATTTATATAAAGCTTTCATTAGTTTTATAATTTTCTAAATAAATATTCAATTATCTGAACAGTTCGCTAATATTTAACAGTGAACATGAAGACAAATGAAATGTAAAATCAATAATGTAACGGGCTGATACAAATCTGAGTACAACACTTTTGTAGCGGGGCAGCTAGCTTGTTATAAATCAACTGTACAGGCCGCTGACACTTGGCGAATATTAAGAATCAATTACTTGTATTGTACGAATGACTCGTTTCTATGTAATATCGCCATTACTAATAATTTACTAGTAATATGATTAAGAATTAGTGGATGAAATATTGATAACAAATACAAATCAATTGAAATTCACTATACATGTATGTACGTATGTATGCATAGACAGACACAAAGCTACAATATTATCCATGTGCAACTGTTCTATATACATATACGAGTATATATTGATGAAATATTGTCTAGTTCAATTCCACACAATGACAGCTAGCACTGTTTTTTATGAGAGAATTCCAATCAAAACAGGTTTACCATTTTATCAAAGGCAATAACAAAAGAGTACCACTGCAAATCGAAAATCGAATTTTTTTTATGACAATTATAAAATCTACAAACAAACAAACAATCATGTGTTTCACTATCGTAATCCAATTATTCGTGTCAGAACTTCTGTCATTTTTTTCTCTATATATAACCAGCGATCAAACACATGTGTGTAATTCAATTATTCACTGTTCTGTTTCCTTCAGTAGTTTCATGTTTCAGGGACATATGTATATGTATTTGGCGATAAAGTATTAATACTTGGTTGTATATGTAAATAGAATTGTAATTCTGCTGGTGTTGTGTTGTGTGTTTCGCGGAGACTTGTTAGGTCACTGCATTGTAATTTTCTCAGAATCTGTACGTATATATGTAGGTGTGTGTGTGTGTGTGTGTGTGTGTGTTAGTTTGTAAACTCGACAGCTAATTCGCATTCTGTCCGATTCATCAGGCCACCTTATAGATCGGGTTAAATTGAATTACAATTGGAAGTATCAAGGAAGGAATGTTAATGGCATACGAATGTCAGCAAATAGATAAATTACATTACGCTTCCATACACAAGTACTCCCCTAATTACTTGCAACTCCTGCGCCATCTCCCCCGCCATTTTAAAATAGAAACACCGCTGAATGGCTACTGGCTGCATGCTTCTATGGTTATTAATTAGTTTTAATTGTTCGACGTCTGTCCGATGCACTCGACTCATTCATTCCGGGAATCCGTACGATTGAGTTTACAAAGTGTTCCTCCTTGTCTTGTATTCGTAGTTGTCTGTCTGTCTGTCTCTCGGAAACTAATTTCAATTTCAGTTCGAAACATACAACTTTTCTCTACTCATTGTATAATATATATGTTTCTGCAAATAATGTGACAATTGTCTACATGCCAAATATACACATGTAGATATGTCAGAAAATCTTTTACCCAACTCGTCGTAACTCATGTGTGTAGAGTAAATTGAATTCATCATCATTCTGTATTCACGTGTTTTTCTGTCAGTTGTTCGTTTGCAGATTGTCCATGTGAGGTTAGGTGAGACGGGAGCTTTTGTGTATGCTGTTTGTATGATATAATACGGAAAAGGGTACTTATATCTTTACATACATACACACACACAGAGAGAGAGACGGAGACAGAGTGAAGCCCCAGTTTGTTTGACATAAATGAACGAACATAAAGGAGATGTTGTGTTTCTTCTTGTGTAGAGATTTTGTGGCTACAATACGTACACGTACACACTCTTGTACACTTACTTTTATCTTTCAACACACAACATTCATGACAACACGACCCCCACACGGCACAAATATAATTATTATCATTATGAAGTCAGTCTGTTGTTTCTATGTGAAATATCAAAATACAGATTTAATTAACTTTTCAACATTTATGTGTATACGATTGTCGTATTGTGTTATATATGACTCTACTGTACTTGTATGCCAGCGTGGTTCTCTTTTACATTTATTTCATATTGTCATCATCGGTTTACCAGTTGAACTGGCCACAAACGTTTCTATCTAATCACTGCTTTGCATGTTCAGAAGTACCTAAATGTATGTAATTATCATAATCATTTAGATCTTGAAATAAACATTACATGTCTGTGTATTGTAACGATATATCTAACTAGTCTGTAACTGTGATGAACACTATATGTTAGTGAATATTGTACTCTAGTGAATTTCCATCATACATATATGTACATACAGGTATGTATGTGGATGTGTGAGATTTCTTGCCAGTGGATAGTAAAAGTTTGTTAGTCGATGGTGGAAGTTATGCATGCGGCGGATAATTGTGTTGATAATCACGGTCGTGTGTAACTAGAATGCGCTTATTAATTCAGCACTTGATAATTTATTCCACTGAATGTTCATTTCCATATTGCTGTGGGGCCGGCGACAATGAGCTGTGGATCCACGCGTTGCCATGTTCCTCTTCCTTGATCATCATCAATCAGAAATGCTGTGTCTTTATGGAGTGAAATTTAGTTAGTTCAAGTTATAATTACAAGTTTACACATAGCCCAGTACTTTGCTCCTTCCTCTTCCTCTTCCTCTTCCTCTTCCTCTACTGCGACTACTTCAGAGGGATAGAGCTCTCTGAAAGCTTGCACCTTGTACAGCATAGCATGTATGTGCTGGTAACTCTGACTTAGCCTGGAGTAGACAGACAGAGTGAGTGACCGAGCTCTGTTAGCCGTTACATGCCACTAATTTAATGCCTATTAAACAACAAATAGACTTGGCCAAACTAGTTGTATACTCATTACTCTGAACAAAACTAATATTAAGTTTACTTCCTCTACTCATCCATTCCAAACACATTTACCGATACATCTGCTTAACGTCGTTATCAACCAGCACAGGGCGCCGGGGGCGTGTGGGAGAGAGAGAGACTTTCACAAAAGAACTTCTTCTACCTAATGGTCTGTTGGAAAAAGTTAAGCCCCAAATTGATGAAACTACATTTACGTATTCTCCAAGTCAACAATTCAACATTTTCCTTCTATTTATTTTCCAAAGTAATAATTACTGCCTCTGCTTCCTTCCGTTGGAATAATTAAACTCTGGTAAAGTATACACTTTGAGTGAACAAAGTCAGAAAAAACCTGGAATATTACAAGTTAAACATATTGGAAAACTTTCGATAATCTTCCGTTATACTCTTGTTCGTTTTGCCACTGCAGATTATTATGTAATTACAAAAATGAAATTAGTTTTCGGATATTCCAGATGATGTCGACGCAATTTGCTGAGACTTTGCGAGCAAAAGCATTTGCTTCAAACAATTATAAATGTGAAACGATTGTCGTACATATTGAATCAGCTGTTCTAAATATTGCAGAGCAATTTGTTCAAGTGGAAATATTGATTCGTCGCTAAGTATATAATGACAGGCCGTACAAATTGTTCACTGTCATGATATCTCATATTTAGCTGCGGGTTTTGTTCCTTTCCAATTCAGTAAAAAATGTCCATCGTGTGAGGAGAATTTATTCGTGACAGGTTTGTCAGTATGTTTGTACGACGGACCGATGGACGGACGGACTCGTAAATATTAAATAAAGTTGTGTTTACTGTCGCGTCTATAATCAAATACACTCCAACTCCAATAACCGGCCTTTTCCTGCACCATTACCCTACACAATACGAACAAACTTTGTGTGCGGTGTGTGTGTACGAGGCTCGCATGCATGCACACCCAAACACCTCACTTGGTATTCTCGCTGTCCAAGTTCTACCGACTATAACCATCCCCTCCCACAACTACCATCCACCAACCACCATTTTCCATAGGTAGTTTAGTTTAGAGAATTTCCACTACCACTATGCTTGACTTGAACATTGGAAAAATATATTAACATGTCCAATCTTTTACATATCATAATGACAGTAGAATTCAACCGATTTAACAACGATACATGACGTTGATGATTGCTTCATATAAAACATTTTACCAGATGCTATTTGTACGATTGTAGAAGATATATAAGAATATTATACAAACTACTAACGATGATGGCGAGTATAAGGAGGACGATAAGCCAAGAAGGAGGAACGGAGTATATACACATACATATATACATGTATGTACATGTGTGTATATGTGTGTGTATATACATCGGAACAACGGTAGTTCGTAACCGACCGGCAAACCCATCGCAAACAACTCGAATCCAAGGAGGCCTGAAAGTTAAAACATGCTGTAAGCCGAACCTCCCGGGAAAGCCGTCTCCTTCTTTTAAAGCACGCATCACGCGAATGGAATATTGACAAAAAATTCACATCATTTCAGGATCGAATATGAGAACGGAATAGCGAAATATTTCGTGTCCTCCGAGAGATATTTCCACAATGCCACCACGCCACGCGCGCACACCAGTTCTGTTGGACGTAGTTCTACGAACGGTATTAATCTTTCCAAGTGCTCACATACGTGTACACATCCACTATTCCCTCCCTTACACAGTACGTCAGTACATACTTTTAACAAATAAACCAACTAACATTCTCACAATGTGTGTACATGTGCAAGTATATAGGAATAGGATATGTTATGCTGGTAGATGATGGTATTAGAACATTTGTACTGTTCACTAGCACTACGCTAACGTTCAGTAAAAGTGTTTGTACACCATACCATTTTCAGCACATTTTCCATAAATTCGGATGCTCTCTTCAAATGGTAAACTATGTGTAAATAATGCTTACAAATCGACTTTAAATTCTGTTCCGTTCAACGCCATGTTTTAAACAAAACCACGTCCTCGTGCACTCTGCTTTTGTTTTTCGTCTGTAAAGAAGTTTGTAGTTGAGATGCCCGTATGTATAGTGGCGACATCACACTATTCCCGGTGCACCGGGTACACAGTGTTCCGCACCGTTGCAATAGTGTGCCGGGTTCTCATCGTATAGTCTGGGAGCGTGCAACCATTACGGGGTGATCCCCATGTTGTCCCTCAGGAACTAAGCTCCGGGGGTGTTGCGATAGTCCCCTCTGTCCTCTCCACCACCCGCCCACACTCACACGTACACGTACACGTACCTACCTCGCACCCAGCTATTGTACAATCTCTCTCCCTCGCCCTCTCTGTCGCTATCTCTCTCCCCCTCTGCAGCAGTACACTAGTGCCACCGGTGGCGACGCCTGCTGCAGAATGTTGCGTCGATGCCAACTGTCGAGATTTCGTCGACACGAATAGGTAGAGAACGATTCACACCGTACAAATCTACGCGACCCCACAACCAGATATCTATTTTCATTTTTTATCTGGCGCTGGGATGGCGAACATAAAAACCGAGAAACTGGCATGGACACTGCTGTATTGCGGACTCTTGTATTGTGAATAGCCGAAGCACAGCCAGGCAACGGGAGATGTTATAAGTATTTAATTATATATGTACATATATCTACCTACAGAGTATATGGTATATAGTAAATGTAAGGAAAATTATTCTATATGTTGGACACAAACCACTAAATATCCATTACGCCACCTGTCTCTACGTTCAAGTAAGAAATTTTAATACAATATTCTGAACTCGTGTAAAAGTTCGTGATTAACTTGGCATAATCTTATTACTGTGCGAATATTTTAACACATTTTCACACGTTATATTGTATTATAAAACTTTTACATGCGATATTCATGGAAAAACTTTTACGATGTGAAGTGGGTAGCTATATCTGCTCCTAGTGTCTGTGTGTGTGTGTGCGCGAGTGAATGTTCTTTTCTTCTTTGGCTTGCCTTGCCACTCGACATGGAGCAGCAGCAGCAAATAGGAACATGGTAAGGTTTAAAGAACTTAAACATGATCTTCCGCAATGATATGCATGGAGGTTAAACAAACATGACTTGAACATTGCGTGTGCTCGCGTGAATTTATCTCAGACGTTCCCCGGGCTGGTACTTGTACCTTGTACTGCGCTTCCTTTACATTACATTTATATTGCTTTCACATCAAGCACGGCGACATTGCACACTCAGTCCGTGATTTGCATCTGATCTTATTCCTTATACAATACTTGTGTGCGCTGTATCATAATTCAATAATCACTATATGTGCTCTTTAATTATATCATTTCTATACAGTGATACATAGTATATAATCGTGTGCAAATGGAAATGGTTTCTGAAATAACAACGACAAGATTATTTCTGTGGCACGCGTTTGTTATATAAACAAGGAACGGTAGGTAGGGTAAGCATGGAATGAAAACTTTATCTTAACTTACAAGTGATAATGGAGTACGTGCTGCGCTTTATAAAACCTGCACATGGCACCGGGTACTTTGTCTGAAGTTTACGTTGTCAAGTATGCAATGTATAACACATACCACCAACCACCAACCACTACCAACCATTGTTCTCTCTGTACTGCTCTACCACACCACACACACACACACAGCAAGTGCTATTCCCCAGTCTTGTTCAAACAAATACAAAAATAAAAACACCAACACCAACAATAACAACAACAACAACAAAGTGAACTAGATTCTACAGCCCGCTAGACAGTTTACTACAAATTATTTATGATTTGCAGCTAGGAGCTTTTGCGTACCTTAGTCTCTTTATTAACAGTTCTTTTACTCTCTGACGTTGACTGAAGAGCTATAGAGCCAGTCAGACAGACAGACAGACAGTGTATCCGCATACCACAACCCTCTGTGTATTCCCAATACAATAAACTCTCAATTATCCGGGTTAATAGGAACTGAACAAGCAGAAATAATGGAAATACATGAATAATTTAAATTAATTTTTAGAGATACATACATATGCATGAAGCAGAACATAAATATGTATGTGGGATACATTGTTACGTCTGCGGAGAAAACAATTCATTTTGTTTTTAATCTGGCAATGATCCATCAGCTTAGCTAGAGTGTATAATGATTCAAGCATTTCCCTAGCCAGTAGTAGAGAGAGAGTCTGAATATTGTGAAACATTCTTGTACGGATGAATGGATAGGTAGAACAAATACATTTCATATCGGCCTTTGTGCCCATATAACATATATATTTGTATTGTTGTAAACAGGCCGGTAATCAGGGACGGAGTATTCGAGTTGAATATGCAAAGGAATGTCGCTCATTCATATTTAAGAGAGACGAGCGTCAGTCAGCCGACCAAATCAAATTCACCAATAAAGCACCTCGAGAGAATATTAAATAATTCAGGAATGTCTTCTGTCGTCCTCTGTTCTATCCATCTCGTATCTCTGCCTTTGTCACAACACAAATCCCACAGCAGCAGCATCACCCTGCAGGAACAGCAGCAGGAGCGGCAGCAGGAGAAAAGAAATTACGTACCGAACTTTCATTCGACAATTTGCACCGCAACCCACAACACATACGTGACAGCCTGGTCAAATGCAATTACGAGCAAAGTGGACCCTATACACGTGTACTATTACTGTTCACACACAACACTACACTACTACATATGTATGTACATACTCACTGACATTCGTTACTTATTTTACAAATTACACATTCGTCTCCATTATTTGAATTTATATAATTTCCTAATTCCATTGCGTTGTTCAGTTGAAGTACTTGTGCTAGATTTTTGACATTTTGACATTTCTCCAATGTGCCTGGGTAAGTAAATTCGTGTTTAGTCGGCAAGTTCCGGGAGTGACTGACCATTGTGGTAAATTTGACCGATAACAAGACACATTCCGGCGTGTAGTAACGAAGAGAAATTGTCAGGACGAACGAGCGGTCATCTTATAAATAAACACGAGTCTAGTATCTTTATTCGCATCATTGAACAAAAGTCTATAGATATAGGAGTGTGTGTGTGTGTGTGTACGCATGTATGAAATGAGTAAGTAACTGGACTTGCTGTTGTTGTGTGGGGTAGGATTGCTGCGAGTGTAAGTCTTCACACACACACTCACACTCTCTCTCTCTCTGTCGCGTCTCGTTGCTGAAATAGGTCAACATCGAACAATACACTCTACTGTTCACATACTATAAATTTTTAAGCGGAACAGTTTAGGCAGTTTTATTGATTTTCATTGAACTGGAGGTATCAAATACGAATGCGGCTAACTGATTTATATACTTCCGGATCCTCCTGCTCCCTAGTCCTGTTACTCTTCCACTCATAAAATATTTTATAATATTTTTTCTTCTCCAAATGGAATAAACTAAGATTCCATCCATAAATCCACATGATGTATGTATAAAAATAATATTATTGACAAAACAATCACATCTAAATGGAATACATATATATGTGTGTTCAAGCAACCGTCAGCCTAATTTGATAATATGAGATCTTCAGTACGTTCATTTAGGCGAGCGAAACCAAAATAAATTTCAACAAACTTCACAAATGCAATTATTTGGCGTAATGGTTGCGTCGTTCACAAGATAAGAAACAAACTCCGAGGCGATATGACACACGCGGAATGGGCCGTCGCGCCAGCGAACAATGTCGAATGAGAAACATTCTCCTCAAATAAAACCCTCCCCAGAGTCCTGTTTCACACTGCAGACCTTCTGCAATCCTTTACAACATCTCTACGTACATACATACATACATACATACATATACTTTATCTCTGTCACTGGCCGAACTTGTTAAGGACAACTCAAGGACAAAATAGCCTCATTCAAATATGTCCCGCCTAACCTCACTTTATCTTGATCCCGAGACTAGATAAGAGTCACAATTTGACCAGTGCTAGGATAAAAATAACAGAGATATATGAAACACTAATAAAACTGCTCGTGTATTTGGATTATCTGTACTAGATATACGTAGTTGTGCGCTGCAAGCTATCGAATATTATTTCAAATTGACAAAGTTTATTTTCTTTTCGAGAAATCAATGTTGGGACTTTTGCTGAAACGAAGTTTTTAATTCTGTACGAGTTTGGTATTTACATTTAAGCACGCTGGCTAGTACAAAGGAATGAAAATCTTTTGTCTTTTGTATAAAGAATAATTATTTTGCAGGCAAACCTGTGGTATATCCTAATAACCAGACACTCACCGCGGTGAATGGACAGGAACTGGTGCTGACTGTGGAATTCTGCGCTAATCCCGTGTATAATAAGGTCATATGGATCACCAGTAACAACAGAGTTATAAGGCCTGGGGAAGTGTATGATGGCATGTATGCACATGAAATTACGGTAAGCATATTTGCGATACATAAACAGCTTCAATGTTACACCAAATACCATTACAAAGTGACATATCATTCTCGTCTAGCTCTGTAAAATATTAATATACATATAATGTATTTATTAGATTCGTTAATTATTTCAGAATACTACAGTGCCCAACTGTCATAATGCTGCTCTAACCTTGAAAACGGTGTCAATGGGAGATTCAGGTGAATATGGTTTCCTGGTGCGATCACCGAATGGACTGACTGAGGGAATATTTAATGTGAATGTAACGCAAGCGAGCGAATATACTAATAACAATGCAGTGCCACAATGTTGTCACACTATACACGCCACAATATACATGATGTATGTGATTAAATACTATTATTTTTATGACTGAACCAGTAAATACCAACGTACATACATACATACAATATTATATACAATTGTGTCATTTGACAAACTTCACAGCATACACACACACACACATACATACATATATACCTCTCGGAGCATATCATTCAATATGCAGATATACATTGTGTTCAATGTCCCAATTATGAATTCAATCATTCATTGACATATAATAAGATTTGTACTAGTATATAGTAATGTCAATGTGCAGAGAATGAGAAAACAAATGGATCCAGGGACCGTTGAATAGTTACTGCATGATAACAATATGTGTGTGTGTCGTGTGTTCATCCATATTGTGAAGTCATGTCAAATGACGAAAGGCTGTTTGTTAATTGGTCATATAACTTTTATATAATTTTTGCCAATTAAATGTATAAAATTTGTTAATAGCCAACGCTTAAATGTAAAAACATGTATGTAAGCCCATATGATAATAAAATTTTACGTCCATAGTGTTACGATAAATATTTATTTATCTGTACTCCATTATCCCATGTTTATATACTTATCTATATGCATTTTATTCTTTGTACACACAAATTTGAATTGAATTTTCAAAATCATATACATCCATTGTAGCAAAATGGCGGCACAAGGCTCGCACTAAATTTCTGTATAAGTACAATAATATAATGAAATTGAATTCTCATATTTTAAAAATATATAAAACAACTTATTTTTCAAATAAATATGTGCATTATTTGTATTAATATAAATATAAATTTTGTGCGTTCTGTATATCAACTTCATATGACTGGGTGACATATAACATGTAGTACTGAACGCACACTTCAATGGAGTCAAACTGACGTAAATTGAAAGCGGTTCAATTTATTTAATTTTAATTGTTTCTGATTTAATGTACAATGTTAGTGATATTTATGCCGTGTTGTGTGTGACATTATATTTTCATAAATAAAACAAATATAATGTAGTTTAAAATAGAGTTTATTGACCTGTTTATTGTGTATGACAGTAGTTCACAGATTCTTGTTGATATGTGTTGTTTGTGCTCATTAAAGTGTTAACGCTATATTTTGTATTAAATATACAGTGGATTCAGCACAATATGATATGCCACGGGCTTGTGATTCTTCAAGCAGTGCTTCAGTTTGTTAGTTTTACCTAAATCTATAATTGAGCCCTTGGGTAAAACTGAAAGTGCGCCAGAATGTCTGGACATGCTGTTGTTGTGTGGGAATGGGAAAACAAATCTGGTCGTTGGAGACCGTATAGTCCTGAAGTGGCTCAGCATTTGGAACGAGCAAATGTCAAGCGGCTTACTAGGGTTATGCTGGCCGATGCTGATCCACTGCTCGTTAAGTATTATATCAATTTAAGGACATTGACACAATGTATAGAGGATAGTGAGGAAGTTTTACGTGTCAGACGTAAATGTTATCCACCCAGCTCTCCTGCCGGCAAGGGGGCTAAATGGGAGTGGGCGGGAGACCAGGATGTAGAGTGGCATGTGTATGATATGGATGTTCAGTGTCTGATAGAGGATGCGTGGGCCAAAGTAAGATACACGTTTTCACTCTTCGTTCTGTGCTTGTCTGTAATGTATTGTATATTTTCAGGGAGACCAAGTCATTGATATGAGTAAAACATATTTAGGATTTCCATACATTATCAACTTTTGTAATCTGACACAGAAGCGAATCAATACTGGCTTCGTACGTAGCATACGTCGGGTACAACAAGCCCCGTATCCCTTAACTAAAATACGTTTAAATGAAATGACCACGATAACACCTAACACTAGTATGTATTACCTGTAGCCATAGATTATTGCATCTAGTATGCTTCATGTGATTCTTATAGGCCGGAAAAGTTTAGAAAATAAGTCAGGAAAACATCAGCAACGGTTAGAGCCTAAAGTGGATGTAGATGCAACGAGTAAATGTTCTAGTTCTAGTTCTAGTGGCAGTAAGAAACAGTCGAATAAGAAAACGTCACGTACTAAAACTAAACAAAACAGTGATAGTACTGTGAATTTAGCTAGAACAATACTGAATAATCTGAATATATTCGGTAAGGAAAAACAAAAGAACACAAGGGAAATATGCTCGTAACTATTATGCTCTATGGTATGCATAGGTAATAAGATTACAAGTAATGTTTCGTCATCTGAAGCAGTGTTGGATGCTGATTCTAGTAGTACGAAGTCTGGTCGACGTCCCAGTGTTGATACAGTGTCCACGTACCTCAGTCATGAGAGTAAAGACAGTGATACACGTAATACTCAGGTATGGGGCTGTAAGCAATATATGTATATACTTTGTATAATGTTTCCTTTATAGTGCTGGCAAAATATTACATCCACTTCCAACTTACTCGACTGTGGAATGGGCGGTGATGATGTATTTGAACAAGACATTCACCAAGGCAATGCTTCTATCGTTGGTAAGATATATGCTCTCCCTGTTTAAACACAATGATATGAACACATTGTGTTGTAGGTGTGGACGCGGCTAGTGAAGTTGTGAGTCAGTATGTGCGTGTTGTCGGTATGGGTGAGTTGTATTCATCCACCTCACCGCACTGCCCCGTGTGTCTCATGGATCTGGAACATTGTACAAGTGTTGTAGTGGCGTTGGTACGTTGTAATCATATGCTGCACTTGGAGTGTTTGAATGAAATGTTGCGACAGCAGCAGGCTACTAAACCCAGGGTATATACACTCGGCACTAAACACTTGAAATTATCACTGAATGATTGTGTGTTACAGACACTCTACATACAGTGTGCTGTGTGTATGATTGTGTATGGAGAAAAGTATGGAAATCAACCAGCTGGCACCATGGATTGGACAGTGATCAATCGCAGTCTTCCAGGTTTCCCCGGCAAACGGACCATTCAAATTACATATAAGTAAACACATTTTAGATTAATTCATCCGACACTGATGTAACATGTTATGTGTGTGTGTGTGTGTGTTATTGACAGTATAACTTCGGGTATACAAGGCAAGGAACATCCTAATCCCGGCAAAGCGTACTATGCGGTAGGATTTCCTAGAGTATGCTATCTGCCTGATAGTCCGCAAGGTCGAAGGGTACTCCGACTATTGTGCGTGGCATGGCAGAGAAGATTAATCTTCACCGTGGGCCGCTCGAATACGACGGGCCGTGAAGATGTTGTCACATGGAATGACATCCATCACAAAACAGAAATTGGCCCCATGCACTCAGGATTCGGATATCCGGACCCAGGGTACCTGGACAGATGTCTGGACGAACTGGCAGCGCACGGTGTTACGGATTGTACGGAAACTAACACCCTGTACCAGGAAGTATGCTAATAATATTTAGTACAAACATACATGACTACAGCAGCTATGCCATTAAGCATTTATCCGCATAAACCATGGATTCTAGTTAGGAAATGTAATTTCTATAAGTAGAATTAATATCACAATAATATTGAACGTAGCAATAATTACAGAGTAAGTATTCAGTAATGTGATATCATGGCGGCGACAATAATATATCAAAATCGCACTGTCATCCAATAACATCATACATATTTATTACTTATTAACATATTCTCGTTGCCAAACATCCACTCTTCATGTGTATACATATACGTCTTCCTTGTATTCATTTTCCTAGTGTGATTATTTACTTATTTAGCGAAAGAGAACATTATTTTATCTAGAACATTTTGTGCAATCGACATACACTTGTAAATTGGTGTAACACTACTGTTAAAATACATACTTGAATGCTTGAACAGTGAAATATCAGTTTTGTGATATTTTTATTTTGCCATAACAAGACTGATTATAGATGTGGCTCACAATGAGACTGCATGTACTGAAACTAAGTATTTCAGATACACACGCACATATATATTTATTTCTTATATCTAAATTATATTTTATAAAAATTATCTTCCATATAAACTATATTTGTATAGAATATTTTTGAGAATATGTTTATTAAAATCTAATATACAGATATTTTATATTTAAAAAATGTAAATAGAAATTTATAAAATGAATAAATATGAGTATATAACTGTAATTAATCCTGTCTTTATTCCTTTAACTAATTTTATTATTATACGAAAAACAAAGATTGTTTAATAAAGAAACAATTAAAAATTGCATGATATTGTATTTGGTTTAAACGGCACAATTCTTTTACAGAAGTATATAAAGTTCATTTATGGTGACATACGGAGAGCTCCATCTAGTCTAATGACTTCTCCATTCAACATTGTATTCTCCATAATGCTAGTTACTAAATGAGCGAATTCTGACGGCACACCCAGTCTTTGTGGGAATGGTACAGATTTACTTAGAAATGCAAGAGCTTTTTCAGGCAATTGATCAACCATTGGTGTTTTGAATATACCTTTGAATAAATAAATACATTTCAATTAGGCTGAATCTATAAATAGTCTAGCTGATTTCTTACCAGGAGCAATTGTACAAACACGAATGCCCTGTGAGGACAAGTCTCTCGCTAATGGTAAGGTAAGTCCAACAATAGCAGCCTTACTTGCCGCGTATGCAGCCTGTCCAATCTGACCATCATACGCTGCAATACTAGCCGTATTCACAATAACACCACGCTGTCCATCGGCATTAGGCTCATTCTCACCCATCAAACCGACAGCTAAACGTACAACATTGAATGTCCCAGCAACATTAACCTGTACACACACAATATTCAAATGAATATATCTGAATCAAAATCATTCACCAGCATTATACATTACATTCAAAACTCTCTGGAAATCTTCCAGACTATGTGCCAGTTTCTTGTTAAAATTATACGTTTTATACGCTACTGCAATGCCGGCACAATTCACTGTTGCATCTAGTTTACCATATTTCTGCTTTGTGACATCAAGAGCTGCCTTAACATCAGCTTCAGATGTTACCTGAAAGCGAATTTCATTAAAGACTAATTGCTAATTTTCACATATTATATAAAACATACATCGGCCGGTGCAAATGTTACATTTTCTCCAAAACTCTGAGCTACATCTTGTCCTTTGGACGTAGGAAGATCACAGATAACAACTCGGCCTCCAAGTTTTACTAATCTTTCAACTGTAGCCCGTCCTAAACCAGATGCACCGCCTGTTACTAACGACACTGAACCCTGAAATGATATATAACGCAATGTTACTAAAACTAACCTTAAAATTTATCATCGCACATTTTAAAACTACCTTAATCATTATGATACAAAATTTAGTTCAACGTGGATAACTGACTACCACAAGAATAATGTTCCAAATGAACAAAAATTAAATAAACTTTAAAGTAGAGCGTCACCAAACTAACGATGAACCACAAATGTCGTCCTTGTGTTAAGTTACTATCATAATTTATATTTCAACATATTTATATAAGAT
>JAGJTL010000059.1:7532549-7556058 GCA_022063505.1 Calosoma granatense | reverse complement strand
CATAATTGGCTAATATCAAAACAATAATTGTTGTTACGGTGCATGAAAATAAAACTGTGACAATAGTTTATTCATTACTGATACGAGTACTCAGAGCAAGAGAGAGTGAGAGAGAGAGAATGAGGGTGGGAGGAAGAAGAGGTAATAGAAGGAAGACACTAGAGTTTAGGGACACCACATTTAAAAAACAGCTCATTATTAAAATATTGTGGTTTCATTTCTTATCCGCCTAAATTAGATTAAGAATAATTAATAATTATATTAAAAATAAATAATATCAATGCGCAGGACTATTTCTTCATTCTCATATACAAAAACACAGTTCAATCCAATTATTTAACAATTTTAAAATCTACCAGTTAAAAAAATTAATTAAACAAAACTGAATTAGGATCTTCGTTATCCATTTGTTTTACGTGTCGAAGTACATCCTTTTTCGTAATTACTCCCAGTAATCGGCTGCAAATATTCATCATACAGATAGATATCACTTACTAAATTATCCTGCATTATATATAAGAGAGATACCTACCCATTATGGGTGACCAATGTTTGTCGAAGTCCTAATTTACGGAACATGTCAACCACCGTTTCCATCGGTGTTTGATCTGTGATAGTGATCGGCGCCATATCTAGTATTTTCTTTAGTTTCAATGGTGGCGGGCCCAGTGTTTGTACGGGATTTCCACTTGTGAATAAGACTAGCGATTGTCCGCAGATTCCGTCGACCATACGTCTTGCGTTCGCTACAAGAAAATACCAAAACATACACACCACGGGGACAGAATTAGAATTGGCACACGGCCTACAACGCAATAAGCAAATGGGACAGCAGCTGTGTTTACTAACCTATAGCAAGGTTAAGATCCCTTCGCAACACGAATCCGACGAGGTACTGGGATTCCTGTGAGACCACCACGGGGTAGCCATTGTGTTCTGTCTCCTTGAGCAGTGCCTCTACATCGTCCACTGTCATAGAATCTTGTGTAATAACACTTAGATTCTCATTCCGTCTGTCAAGTAACAGAACAATAATGTGAGTTATAAACAGCCGGGACCGGTACACGAGTCACACTTGTATGACAGACAGAGATAACATTACACATCATTATCACATCAACATAACACATTCATGTGTTTATCAGTCAAATAGACGTTACATTGTATTCATAAAAGAGAGTATCCTATCACAAAATGTACTGCAGACACTAATTATTCAATTAATCTTTTCGCTTTGCGCGACATTGACAGTGAGATTAGGATTTTTATTTATAAAATGCACGATGTTTTGAAGCGTGCCGTAGCTATTTATAAAATACATCAGGCGTTCAGAACGTGTTTGTATTTTGTACATGCAGTTGTAAACAATGATTAGTTTAGTAGGGCACATTGCTAAAAATATATGTACTAATTGCTAGATATGCATTTCTTTTGCGATTGCATGTATAAAATAGATGTTTTTTTTCCTTGCAATTGCATTTTTAAAACTGATGTTGTTCTCTTGGAATGCAGCTATAAAAATGATGTATTTCTCTATGAAAGCTATGTGTAGGAAGATAGTAATATAAACTCACTTTGGTTGCATAACATCTGCAGCGAGCGATGTGTGTGCGAACTCATCTTTGCTGTCGAGGAAGGGATATCCGTTGAGTGCTATATGCGCATCATAGATACCCTGCCGGCCTAGTGCATCACCCACCCATTTACTAGCCATGGCAGCGGCCATCAGTGGTACTATGTACCGTACACCGCCCGTCAGCTCAAACATTATGACGACAAGCGACACTGTCATCCGTGTGACTCCGCCTAGCACAGCAGCCGCCCCGACCATAGCATACAAGCCCGGCGTTATACAGTTCTCGCCCGTGGAACACTCGCCGCTGAACAGCCAGATCTTGGGATACCGGTACGCGAGTTGTTCCACGCCAATGCCCACAATACGGCCCATGATAGCGCCCAGACACAAGCTCGGGATGAACAATCCGCACGGCACTTTCATGCCGAATGTGAAGATTGTCATCACTAATTTGAGAATGAGCGCAAGTACCAGCAGCCACATGGCTTGATAGACGCCCGGCCCGGCTTCAGCAATTTCTATAGCTGACTTGACATCGGTGAAATTTCTATCATAATCACTGGAAATATTAAATGACAAACATTAGCATGTATTCAGTCATACACAGTGGTACATATTTCAATACGGAAGAATTATTAAATAATACTATATATTTCACTACGGAAGAATTATTAAATAATACTACATATTTCAATACGGAAAAATTCTTCAATTTTCACAACACTTTGTAAAAAGTTATCAGTGATATATTACTACTAATGTTTACTACTGTTTTTATATTATCTGTATATGTGTATACGTACCAGAGGTTATCAGAATTCTGAATGCCACACTGGCTGAACAACAAGTAAATCAGTTGACTAGTGTTCATTCTCGTGTACGGATTAGGGTAAGCGATAATCGCCGTTATAACAGTGACCACAAGCACTTCAGTCACTGGATACTGACCCAATTTAGAGAATTTGCGATAGCGACACCAGTACAGATTGGCTTTGATAAACAACGTTGCGATAACCCCCTGCGAATGCAAAGATATATAAAAAACAAACACATTGCGCGATATACAGTTCACGTCATAGACGCGCGGGTCGTACCCCAATAATTCCAAGGCCTACGAATGGGACTAGTTCGAAGAATATCCAAGGTTTGTTGTACTCCACGTAGAAGAGGACAGAATGTTCGTTGCCAAAGGGATTGATGGAACGTAGGATGAACGCAGCTATCAGTGCACAAAAGAATGATCTCCATAGTGTCTTTAAGGGGAAATAGTAACTAACCTAGAATGCAAATAACAATAATTAACAACAAGATATGTAGCAGGGCAAATATGTAGCTGTTGCAACCAACATTACATATATGTGTGCCGGGTTGCATATAACAAATAGAATATATTCATGTGATTTTACATTGTATGAATGTATGAATGTATTACCTCCTCTAAACTGAACAAAACTCCACCAATAGGCGCGCCGAAAGCAACAGACACTCCGGCGGCAGCTGCTGCAGATAATATCTCCCTTTTCTTTGCTTCATTCCGTCCGTATTTAGGGAAGAGGTATGATAGAATATTGCCTATACAACATGCAATATGCACCATGGGGCCCTCCTTGCCCAGGCTGAGTCCCGCCGACACGGACAGTATCAGGCCGACGGATTTTATAATGAGCGTCCATTTGCCCAGGTATCCACGTATAATGAAACCACTGAGGATTGTTTTGATCTACAGACAGTATAACCATATATATATAATACTTTCTTCCGTTACTTCGTAGTAGTTTATATTTTAAATAAAAATATATTTTTATTTAGTATAACAGTAACATCAACCCTTGCTAGAGTTCAAGTGATATTTGTGCTGATATAAAATAGGTTTATTACCTCAGGAATACCTGAGCCGCAGGCATACGGAGCGAACATTCGAACTAAGGAGGCTGAGAGTGCAGCAAACAGCAGGCCCCACATAATGTAGAATAAATAAGATATAATGTACGGCCCGGCGCCTTCTCGACTCTGGCCAAATACTTCAGGCCATGTAAACCACTGAAAAAAACAATATTAATAATATTTTATGAGAATGTTAAGATACTACAGCGGCAAGTTTATTTTTAAAGTTAATATACTCTGCCACCCGCAGTAATGGGAAAGGCGTGATGTTATGTATGTATGTATATATGTATGAATGTATGGATGCATGTATGTATGTATGTATGAATGCGAGCACTGCTAAGAAAGTATACCTGTGAACAATTTGTTGAATCGAAACTAGTTTCATTCGATGACCAACAGCACTGTTCTTGATTGAGCCAGAAGGCTTGCGGACATATACCGTACTTGAGGTCGGCCATCCAACTAGCGCCAATGTCTATGACACCGGCTACACCGCCCGTGAACAGACCCACGAGCAGTACACACACCCAGCCGGACCAGGCATCGTGCGCACCCTTGATCAGGTCCCATAGCGAGTCTTGTTTCTTCTTAATTATGTACCGGTGTCGCATTCGGTCTCTGGCAATGTCACGTTGCCAGTCAATCGTATGGAAATCATCGTACTGTCCAATGCCGGGAATATCATCTGTTTCTCCAACCGCTATACAACACAAGCGATACTTCAATTACAGTATATATTCAATAGGTTTTTTTATAAAATATACTGCGTAGCATATGGCAAGATAAGATCATCTATGACGTCTAAACTATGTAGATAACACTGATAGCAAAATACGTGACTCTAAATAACGTTTTGCAAACCAATAGAACATTTCTAACTTACCATGCATACCGTTGAATGTGACAGCACCTTGAAAGAAAGAAAATTAAATTACATTAGAACGACACGTAACTAGTAAGCATATTAACCCTGTCACTAGAAATAAA
Organism: Calosoma granatense; assembly: GCA_022063505.1. Lineage (NCBI taxonomy): Eukaryota > Metazoa > Arthropoda > Insecta > Coleoptera > Carabidae > Calosoma > Calosoma granatense. Next base: position 7,551,608 of record JAGJTL010000059.1, on the reverse strand, counting down.
CTAATATTTAAACAAGATAACATACGCTGTGTTCTACGTATACTAGATTTTACTATATTTCTTTACAGTTTCTATATAGTGAAAGAGTATACATGCTAATGTGTTAACTAATAAATAAATGTATCACCATGAAATATGTTGCTTCGGAATTAAAGTATATTAATTTCAATATTTTACATGGTGAGACATATTTCTCTTCCCGAAACCAACAACATTAAATATTAAATAAAACTTTACAAGCCAATGCCCACGCCCTACAGAACAAAATATAATACTGACAGCAAAAGTAACATTACATATTTTGTTTGTACATGAATAAGTAAAGAAGAAAATGTCTGAATTCAGCCTGTACGTAACTATTATTTTCTGTTACGTCCGGTTTTTAATTAACTTAAAGTCAATTTACTTTATTGTTTAAAATAGAATGAGTGAACTTACCCGGAGGGTCGCCCGAGTACATAATGGAAACTTGAAAAGGAAACAAAGGATGGATGAAATTAAAATATGCATAAAGTCAAAGTGAAAATGTACAAGCAAAAAGAGAGAGAGAGAGAGAGACAGAACAGTACAAACAAATGAAATCAAAACCCAGGCAAAGAAATATAATAGCAACAACAATATGTATATGTACGTGTGTGTGTGTGTGTGTGTGTGTGTAAGTTACCATATTATATTCAAAATAATGGACAATAGTATGATGTGTGATGCTGATTTGTTTATTTAATTCTAAAATCAACAATTGTTCTCTCTATTCAACTGTTGGTGGTAACTACAGCAACTATAGAAAATAAAACATAAACAACTAGCAGTGCTTGCTGCTGTGAGTATTAATACAGATAGAGCTCATACTTGATTTAGTGGATAATATTACATAAATGTACGTTGATATGATGTTAGCCAAGGACAAAGGAATGTAACGTGACACCATCAGAGAATGGTAAGCCCCCGCGTCGCCCAGCAAGCACACTCAATACACAAAGAAACATGTGACAGCTACGAGACGAGATAGCAATATCTAAATAATATTTTAACCGCAAATTTGTTACGTGTCTTCCAGTACCGTAATTAGGGTATTTGCGGGGGGCTCGCGCAATCCTCGGACGTGCTGAAAGTGTAACGTTGTAATTATGATTGATAATCATAACAAAAAAATGTTTTTGTATGGAGAGAACATGCTATTTGTAAATTAACAAATTCACATCACATTTGCCAGCATACAATTAACCAATTTAGGAATATAATCTGGCATTATTAGTATTTACTATAACTACAACTGAACTGCTAGCTGCAGCAATATTACATCAATCATTATAATTAATATTATTATATTAATATATTATTAAGAATCTCCAGTGTTCAGAGTTGTACTGCAGTAGTCTGTCGTGTGTGCTAAGTTTTAAAAGTATTGCCACCAAAATGTATTATATAGAAATTTAGCAAACCCCCGTAAAAAAAATTGACAGCACACCACTGAATGACAGTTCATGTAACGCTTCTGAAGAAGTTGCAGTTTATGCATTTCAGATTTATTTCTACTAAATCAACTAACTAATAACGTGTATATATGTACAAATCACCAGGCAATTTCTTGTGCTACAGCAAGGTAATGTGTGAATAAATATACGTGACGTTACTTACTGTGGGTATTTCCATCGTCATGATGAGCTGATGGCCGTTCCTCTGTTGTCGATGTACTTATGTCAATCATATCGTCATCAGAAGTGACAGATGACGTACGGATTCCACCTGTCGCCTGCTTCTAATAGCACATTTACAAACACCGAATTAAAAACAATAAATTATTTCACAAGTGTACAAGACAGACAGACGAAGTCAGCTGAATGAAGCAACACAACAGGAATGCAGGGTGCGCGTGCTCACTAAACGAATCGATAACATGTTATCAGGTCACTAAAAGACCCGCAATAATTTGATTTTCAAATAAACGTGTACTAGAAATGCACTAAACTCAAACATTCCGGAGAAAGGTAAAAACAAACTTATCCACATATGGCGCATTATAAATAATTATATTGCTACATTAAGTATATTCTAAGGATAATTTTATTTCAGTATACATTTACGTATTACAATTGGAACACGTAACAATTTTGGAATGTTACAGGTGATTAAAATGTAAATTAACTGCTGTAAAAAAATTATAATCAATTGTATTAAATTTTAGTATACAATAAAAAAGTAATAAATATTTACAACGCACAAATATTGTTTGAAGTAGTCATAAATTTAATTGATTTATGATTGTATGTTTTGTGTGTAATGAAATAGATTACGGAGTGTAGTGAAAGCGTTGCAGGTTGGCGTGTTCTAATTTTACAGATATACGTCAGTCACACGATAAAAATGAAAAATATAATAATCTCACCTTTTTATTTACAGTTTGATAAGTAGGAGAATGTAAGGGAATAGAGGGACTCCCTTTTAGCGGAAACTTTTCCATGTTTTTTCTAAATATCTGTAAGAATTTTACTTTTTCTTCAAAAAACACAAACAACCAAAATGTTTTATGTTAAAATACACGACTAGGTACTTGAAAAATACTTACAAATCAACAAAAATATTCATACTAGCATGCGTACAACAAACTGTTAGCAATTGTGAATATAATTGCACTTTTTTACGTCACTCATTTCAACTACGTTAGCACAGCATGTTACACATCTACCAACAACTAATATACACAAATACTTTCATGCATTACTTCAATTCATTCATGTGATGGAAACGTCATTCGGCTTAAGAAAGTCACTAAATTCTCGAGTTGGTAGTACTGATACACTTTGACAGATACTAACTATACCGACATGTGTAGATATCTGCGAGCGACACTAGATGGTGGTATGTACCTGTTAAGGAATATATGTATGATATACCCACTCTATAAAGTTTTTAATTAATAACTTTCGTAGTTTCGTAGTTGGGAGTATATAATGGATATATTCTATATTCAGCACTATATATACGTACACATTTCTACTTGAACTTTGCAATGTACACGTTGTGCAAAGTGTAGAAAATAATCTTTTAACGGAGCCGTAGATTTACATCTCATTAAAATGCAATTTTTAATCGACAAGTGCCGGAGGTTGTTACATCGGCATTCAGTTACACCTTACGTATAGCGTGCCGGGTGATTTATTAATGTGATATATCATTAAAATGGCAGAGGAATTCTGCTGTGTGCTAAGTACAAAATAAAATAGAGTCGAATGTTATCTTTTTAACTGTAGTGAGTGTCTGCAAGTAGGAATCAGGTATCGTGTACTATAGTGTACGTATGTATGTAATGTATATAAGGGGTAAGAGATGCGCGCACACACACACACACACACACACACAGAGATGAATGTCTGTGTGAATGTGGCTGTGGATCGGCCGCGGGCACACATCATTATCTATGCAGATGGGCCCTCGGGATTAGAGAGAACTCGAGACTCTTTGTCTATGCTCGTCGCCCACTGTATACAAGCACCACGTCACTTTGCCCACGGCCGAGATCAATAGGTCACAACCTCGCCTTGCTTTCTGCTTTAGAATTCTTCTACTCTATGCAGAACCGGCAGTGCCGCCGGCGGCATATACTCGCCCGCCCGCTCGCTCAGTCGCTCGCTCACTCGCTCGTAATAGTATTCTCTTCTACCAGCCGCACCGTGAGCGGGGGGTGGCTCGCCGACGCCGCCACAGGCGCGGCACTGGATCCGTGTGGGTGTACACGCGGGGCTCTTTTAACAATTCACCCACCCACCAACCCTACCTCCAGCACCAACACCAACAGGTCATGCTAAACCATTGCAAACATACATACATACCTGGCTGGCTGACTAACCAAACCTCATATACGTACATTTATAATATTTCTTCATCATGTGTGTAAAAGGAACGGACGGTGACAACACAACAATAGCTTGTAGGTGTTGATGTACAACGGCATACAAGTACAAAAATCCCTTCGTCTGTCACAACGATAAATTATGATAAACACACACACACACACACGTCTTTATAACTGTGGGGAGGAATTCGAAAAAAAACGAGAGTAGGGTTTGGCGCAATCAGAGAGGCTGCATTAACACATAAACAAGTCTGCAGTTATCTATTGTATGTATACGGCCCACACATATACGCCGCGAGCGGATGACCTCGCGCCTGGCGACAAGGACTCGTGGCTCCGAGTGACACACACACACACACACACACACACGTGGGTCAGACTTGTATCTGCAAGTGTGCATCATCCACTATTAGCTATACATAATATCTTATATAGCAGTTGTACTAAATCATTCATTAATTCACCTCATATACAGAACATTGTGCCGACAACGTACTTCGTGAGCAGAGCTAATTAAATTAAGCTCTTGTTCACCTGGACCCTTGTCTGTACGTATGTACGTCCCGTATCAGATGGGACGCTGGTGCCGGCGGCCCACGTGTGGACCCGTTACAACGCCGCAGGCTGGCGGCGCGCAATCGATCATGTTTGAGAATGCGGTAAATAATTACAGCCGGACCAGAATTTTACAAAACTCCAGTCCGACCAGCACACACACACAGGGCCGAAGAAACGTAATATTAGACGCCCGGCGGCATCGGCAGCGTCTGTGTCTCGACAAGACGCCCGCGGCCCGGCGTGCTGGAGTGCGCGTACACACTAACCGCCTCCAGCCAGCTAGCCAGGTGCTGGCGGGCTTCATTCGTTCGTACGGAGGACGACGCCGCTTCCTGGCTACTGGCCCTGGGGTACGACACCCAATTGGTTCCGCGACGGGGATATTGAGTTCGTCGTAACCATGGTAACTGGCTTTGGGCTTGGTGGAGCGAAGTGCACGTCATATTCTCTGTAATACCTTTCATAGGATATTCGATATTCTATGCAGAGCAGAGAGAAAGGGTGTGTTTTTCCTCTGACGCTTTTGTTCTCACGTCCAGATTAGTTGACTGTGGCGTCACACTGTACTGTGCATCATGCATTTACCTTAACCAACAAATAACGGAGTCTTAACCGGAACACAACACATACATACATATACATACATTCTTCTATAACAATGTTCTGTACACTGTTACACTCACACAGTTAGTTAGTGAATAACACACAACACATTGTACGAGTAACGATATCGTCATTATTATTATTAATAATATTTCATTATTTACATAGTAGCATAAACTTAACTATATATATATGTATAGGAAAATAGGAAATACAACACGTTAGAGAAATTAAGGCATAAATCGTCGACACTATCAACGTGTACGTGTATGTGTGTGTGTGTGTGTGTGTGTGGGGTGTGAATTCAACGTGAACATAAATAAAACGCGCGCGTGTACACACATACATATGTGCGGATGATACACGTGTCTGATCTATGGTATTGTATGAGATATATGCGCGCGCCAGTCTCTCTGTGATTGTTTGTCGGTGGAATGCACATGTGTGTGTCTGTATGTGTGTGGACGGACAATGCTCCTCAGCCTGGGAAAGCTTTGCGGACGAAGAGGTACTCGGAAAACTGTTGTCCCTCGACACCACCGCCATTACTGGCCGCTACTCGGAAGCCCGAGTTCAGAAGCCTGGTGATGGCTTGCACAGAGTTCAGTTTGCAGTAGCCGTTCAACGGGAAACGTATCACGTGCCGGGTGTCGTGGAGATTCCAGGCGACGCCTGACCGTGCGTCCATCAGTGCTTGGCTGGTCTCGTGGAACACTTCGTCGAGGAGGGACCGGTCGCCGGACAACATGATACGCTCGCCGAGGTCGGGACTGATGTGCAGCGCCACACACTCGTAGCTGTCGTGTCCGTTACCGGCGGCGGACGGCGGTGTTGGCTGGTTGTCCGGCCGACAGGAACTGCCGCCCACGAGGCTCCGCGTCGCCGACGAACTGTTGCTGGAGGCGGCTCCGTTTCCGCCGCCCATCGCGCCAATACCGTTCTTGATTCGGTCCTTTTTCATTTGCTCAAGTTGCCGACACATGGCTGCAAACATACAAGGAATTCATTAGTAATGTTTTATATGTAGTGGTGTAGAGGTGTACATTATGGTACAATATATGTATGTGTGTGTGGGGTAGAGGGGTGTAGTGAGAGAACGAATTACAAGGCGTACGTATATCGATAATTGTGTTTGACGCAGCTCATTGCCGTTGTCGATTCGCGCGAGATGGATGGCCGTGGGCATTGGGCTATTTTTATTTTTGCTACGAGTTGGCTCGGCATTCGGCGGAGCGATGATGACCTGGGGCGAGACAAGTCGCAGTGCACGGAGCCGATCAGCCAGTCTGCCAGATCACGCTTTGATTTCTCGATATATATATCTGTGGCACCGGTACATACACACACACACACACACATATATATACATGTGTACACGGTCAGTCACACACATACAGCACAGAGGACAGGATAGGATAAAGATTTGTTGATAATGATTGAAAGAACTAATTCATACTCACGTGCAATGTCGAAGTAACGAGCCTCTTCTAGTAACAGATCAATGTCTGTAAAGTTGTCAGGTATGAGCAGTCGGGAGTTACGCATAAAGTTCAAGATGTGCCGGAACATGCCGCCATCCCTGTCGATAAAGTAGTGCTGTTTCAGCGAGTCCAGCACGATGGGGATGCTGCCGTTGAACAATTTGGCCAGGCGGGATTCAGGGTATCTGAAACACAGAAATCATATATTAGCTAGTAGCAGGACTGATACACAAATGTTAAAATGAAATATACAAGCACTTGATGTTCGAAATCACCGTACACCGAAGTACAAGACTGTGATCATGATTTCATGCTATACGCCTGGTATCTGCATGTTGCTGTCGAGATCTAAGATAGCGCTGGCATTAATACAGACAACAGTCTGTGTGAATCTAACTGGATACACGTGTACACTAGTTAACCGAGCAGATGTGTTCATGGTTCTATGTCGACGGGATGTCAGTAGACATGTTAAACGTCTTGTTGAAACAAGTCCGCGCACTAATCGCAACGTACCACTTATATTCGTTACAACTCTACATATTACAAACAAATATTATTTCCAACATTTCATATTCATTTCCAGTCTTTTCATTTAATTACAATGAATTATAAATATTGTGCTGCCTGGGAAAAAATGTAATAATTCATTAAATATTTGTACACATGTTCGTTCATTGTAATATTCCATGTTGAATTTATAAAATATGTAGATATATATTTAAAACATACATTTTTACGAATAGAAATATGTACACGCAATAAAATAATAATAAAAAATATACATGTTCATAATGACTGCGGGCAATGTAAAAATACAAACTATCTATTTATTAATATTAATATTTATCAGTTTTTAATAAAAGGTGCTCCATTACAAAAGAATTATTCAACTACATACATTTATAATTCATTTGTGTGTGTGTGTAGGTTTTTGTTTAAAAATTTCTCCTGTACTGTACGGTATAGTGTAGCTTCTTGTTTATATGAAAATTATATATTCACTACAACATATTAATGCGGTACTATGTAATTAGATCTGTTATAATTTGTGTATTTACTTTACTTGAATAAATAACAACCGTTTGTATGAATAACATTTGTCTGACATTAATATATTCCACGATTTTCTTCCGTCAGATAAATATTATTATTTTGATGTACGCTAAAATATTTCTAGAATTCGAAGATTTCACAAACTTCTAACGAATAATCTTTAAATATAATCAACACGGGAACTGTGGTATATTTAATATAAACATTTGTGTTGAAGGGTTGTTAATGCTTTGCAAATATGTATACATACTGTCCGCATCATCAGTCCGCATACATACATACATACATATTTACAAGAATTATCAGCACTAGTTAACAGTAGACATAGAGATCTGAGTTGGCGATGGAACGACGACACGTCATGGAGATGAGAGAAATGTACAAGTTCAGATCACACACACACACACACACACATACACACAGGCTTTACAAAAGTCGGCGGCCTAAGGCGCGAAGCCGCCGCCAAAGTCAAACCGTGGTCAAATCGAGCGGGGGTGGCATGAGATGAGTGGAGGGGGAGGATGCTGGACCGTGATGTCTCGGAGGGATCCCACGAACCATAAACGAGCATGGGAAAAACAATCTCCCACGTATATAACGCCATATATACACTCACACACACACACACACACACACAGTCCGTCCGTCCGTCCGTCCGTCCCGGCTATACAAGAGGACGTTATGTACGGCTGTTACAGTGTGACGCCTATCTGGCCAATATAATGTTCTGGCACGCGTGCTATCACATACCTACATAACCTATATCGTTATACATATATACATACAAGTGTTATATAGAAAGACTAGTAATAAATTTTATCCAATTCCGGGCCCCTAGCAAAACTCATTGAGGAAATATAAAGAACACTAATAAATACATTTATTTATATCTCTGACATTAAACACCCGACATCTGGAAAACAATTATTTTTAAATATCGCACGCTATTTATTAATCTCTTGTGCAATATGCCAATGCCACACAGCAAATTTTAATTAAAACGCAAAGTTTATTTTTGTTCGAACAAGTGGAATGGCGTTGGTAAAACAATTCAAAACATGCAGTATTTTATATATACACGAATAAAGCTATGATACATTGAAAAAAAAACTCAATTTAAAGTAAGTGTTTGCAATAATACACGTGAGCTACAATCATTCTGGATCGCTCTGTATATAGAGTTGCATAGTGTTGACTTACTTGGTGAGCGTTTCAAGGGACGATGTGTAGATGGTGCCGCCGACGTCTATGTGTACGGGGGCCGTGTACCTGGAGGCGGCTGCCACACACGGTATCCCGGTGATCTTGTGGTTGTAGTTGACTGCGGGCGGGGTGGGTGACGATGAGTTGTTGGACATGGTCGGGGAGGTGGCTGGCGAGCTGCTTGGCGAAAGCAATCTAACAATACACAACAACAATATCATATTAATTATATAGCCCACAGCGTGTTAGACATATTCAGTTTCCTACATCATTATTACACTTACAATAAACAGTTTCTAAACAGGTCAGTGTGTGTATATTAGGTTACCAATTACTAATAACAATAACACATCTTATATATGATGAGAGAACTCTATATAAAGTACAAGTAAACAATATTTCCCGCGCGCGCACACACATACTCTCTCTCTCTGCAATGCAAGGGCGCGCAGTGTAGTGTTACGTGCAGAGCATTGTGTGAGCGCATTCCGTCATCGATGGTGGTACCTCACGCAGCACGGCGGCTCGTGCGTGCCGCAGGACATACCTGCTGGACATGAGCGTTATGCGCACGCGTGAGACCCGCGGACCACGGTCTATCACTCGCAGACCATCGCGCCCCCGAGCCATCTCAGCCCAGTGAATAACAACGGCAGGCAACGCGCGCGTTCTCGAAATGTGCTCGGGGTGGATTTTTAGAATTCCGGGGTTGGAATCAGGCGAGCGTGTGAGATTATTCAACAGCGTTTCCCAACATTTCTTCATCATACAGAGGCAACTCAACATTGGTTATTACATCACAGGTACAATACAAGATATTGTTTAAGACAGAAATGTTCATATATTTTCTACAACTTGCCTTACTTACTTATAACACAACAAGTTCCCTCGCACATTGAGAAGTTCTGATTGGCCAATTGAAGTATGTATATGGCAGCGATGACGTCACATGATCGTAATCACGTGATAGTATGAGTTATGAGCGTACAATACAATGGGGATCGAGTTAGCACTTCATTTTCAGCACATTGCACTGTATTTCAGTAAAATGATCTCTAGCCTTCAGTGTTATACGTATATAGAGAGATTAGAGTTAGTGTAGAATTTTTTCCTGCTCTCTGAATATCATGTCTTCTGTGAATTATGATTCATATTTTGCCCCGCAGCAAAGCAGCCATTAAAATAAACATGAAATAATTCGAATACACGTTTTTTTTGTTGCTTTTGTAGAATAATTCAAGTCCATTTATATCTAGACTTTTATTGTGAAAAAACAATGATGGATCTACATATATTTAACTATATGTGTGCGTGTGTGTGTGTGTTTATATGACGTCATATTATTCTAGTGTCACGATGTGTCTAGTTTTATTTTAGTTGTTTTTGTACCTGGAGACATATGATGTAGGTTATAAGAATGTTGTTATATAAAACAAGCCGGAACTTGTAGACAAAATTTCAAGAATTTGTATATATTGTGACTTTTATTCTCTTACGAATTAATGTCAAATTCATACAACACAGTACAGTACACTTAAATATTATGTAACCGTATCGAAATATAAAGTAAAAATTACTCAAATGTCAAATTAATTAATAAGTTATAGAAATGACTACAACTTTCACATACATGTAACTAGTAAAATTATTTCAATTTACTAATGAAATCAAATATATAATTGATTAAAATGATAGAAGTTTTTTTCCGCTGATCATATAAAAAACCATTTAGCAAGATTCGTTAGTAACGAGATGATTATAATGTGTCATTAATGTACGGTCATTAGGCGCGTGTTAATACCCGGTCGTCACGTATGTAACCAGGTCAGGCACATTTACACATTCTCGATATTATAATGCGTGCACTTGTAAATAAACACATATGTAGGTATACATACATACATAGCTTACGGTTATGTACTATGAATAATAGTTATTGTACACATGCGTTACAACATGTTTGTGTGAATAAATTGTTGGAATATTACTGTCATTCTATACACTGGTACATTGTAACGTGTTACACTTGTAATTATGAGTAATTGATTACCTCATTTTGATTTGTGCACTGGGTAACATCGTCCTTGCAGTTAGGTCCTTCGGTTCCTTGTTGTCCAACTCATGGCGGATTTCGTATTTTTTTCTGAAAAACACATTCAATCAATTCTCTCAACATTGAGTATAATTAAATAGTTAAAAGAGAAGAATATATATAGAATAATGAAAATCGCTGGCTTGGACGGGGAGACGTTTGGTTTTGCGGGCAATTTTGCAAAATTTTTAGTTTAGCGAGCGCGATATAATTTTTAATTACTTTCGCTACACTTCAGACAGCAAATACAAAATTTCCATTTCGCTGGCAGCTACGTGGGTTTCACTCAAAGTCACTTTGTTCCTGGCATATTTATTTTACGACGACGAGGTGAGTTTGTAAAATGTATGTCGGCGAGCAGGCGAGCCAGCCAGATACATGAAATATGACTACAACAAGATGTACGAGTGTCGTAAACATACTTTACTATACAACACTCTGTTCATTTACTATATTTAGGTAGTACTGTCTTGTAGAAAACTACTAGTGCACAATGTTCTGCAGGATATGAAGCAATGGTATAAACTCGTACTGCGATGGGTAATTAGCAAGGTCCGCAGGCGAGTCAACAATATTTGGCCGGGATGCATCAATTTAGCATTCGCATGTTTATTTTAAAATGGACGGCACTGCGGTTGACGGTCGCCGCTAGCGCCTCCCGCGGCCACTCGGAGCATTACATGTCAGAGTTCGAAATTAATCACACTCACACTCACACTGACGTCACACATGTCCAACATTTAATCATGCGAAAAATAACACTACACATCCAATACGTACATCGTACAGTAATTACGTAGTATTTTATTTAGCTACATACTAATTACATACTAATATTTTCACATTGTACAAACTTTACCTGAAGAGTTATAACAATGGACTGACATTCTACCTTCAAGTTGAATAAATAACCATTTGAAAGGCAAAGGAATGTGGAATAAGCTGTCCAATTTATACTATACTGTCTAGTGCCCTTGTTAGAATTCAATTAACTTGTACAAATATGACATAGCGAGCTCTATATTGCAATAGTGAGTACACAGACAGTTGTTATAAAACTATATTCTCATACGTGTACTATTGAATGAATAGTGCTACATGCATGTGTGTGTGTGTGTGGAACAGGTGGGGAGGCACGCGACCAAACACACGCGAGCACACACACTAACCCCTCCTCATATGCTCTACAATCCCTCTATCCCCACCGCTATTAGTGTGTATGGTCAATTTACACAGGTCGGCGCGAACTGACCATACAAGCGTGCATATACGTGTGCATTGAGTCATATTCAATTATGCTCGTCATGTGCATACGGGCCAGGTATAACTACGAAACGTATTACTGCAAGTCAAATGGAATGGAATCGACAGCAGCAAAAGTAATCGGTGTTTTCCTATTTATTGTAACAGATTGTTTATTATATTATGCCAGGTAAGGGACATGGCAATCCTTGTACATGTAACATTTTGACTTCAGAACTATAGAATTGCACAGGTATCTATTCTTCTCGATTAGCGGACCCTGCATTAGCGGGAAATATGTTCTTCTCGATAAAGAATGTTATAAATTAGTGTATTTGACAAACTGTCACCTCCAGAGAAGCACAGCGGTGTGTTTGGACTACTGCGCGCGCTAACACTACCTCTAATGGTTTCTCAGAACTCACAACTAAGCCTAAGTGGTCTGTCCTCTGTAAACGCGACATGAGGTCGCTTGTGTATACCGGCCTTTATATCTTTTACCTTACACGGTATAGTAGCTGTACCCACTTTGTGACTCAGATCCATCTTTATCTCTGAACATGTACATTGCCTGATGGAATAATCTTATAACTGTTTATATAATATCATCCTAGCAATAATATAAACACATTTCTAAATATTATATATGAAATCACATGCCATTTGGCCAACGGGGCAATCTGTCTAGATTTAAATATTATTGTTTGTTAATATTGATTTACATATTTGCCGCGGGGGCCGTACACACAATGCTTCGCCTGTAAGTTTCGTGTGAGTGTGGGTTCGTCGTGTCCACCCGCATTCGTGTCTCCGGCCGGCCGTGGCCCACACACACGTCCCTGTGGCCGCGCGCACGCCCGTCTCACGTGACTCTGTGTGGGTGCACGAGTCCTCTGCTTTGTCAAAGCCAGATTGTTTTTTTCTACCGTATGCCATCTGGCATAATATATATGAAGCTAAAAGTATTTCAGCTGTAGAGAACATTAATTTTACATCTTACTACGCAGTTTTGACTGAAAATGTTCGCTGCAATATTTAACAAGATCACTTGTAATGTGTATTAACTATTTATCCAGTGTATACACTGTGTAAATAGATAATACACATTACAGATGCTTGTGTTAGATATCGTTAGGTTGTACGTTGACTTTCAGAACTTCGCCTAATTTGCAGTATAACAATGCTTATTGTTGTTCGTCAAGTATTTTGTCAGGCTAATTGTTTAGCCTTAAGTCGTGGGCTGCGTGATCGATGAGGTATTGTCGTCGTGCGTTGGTGAGTTCCTGCGGTGTGTTGCGGAGGCAGTATTACCAACACAACAGAGAATGAACACACACACACACTAGCGACAATACTTGTGAGACTTCTGCTAATTACATATATACACACATGTTAAAACTAGCGTTTCATACAGTCAAACTATAGTTTATATCTGTAGTTCACATTTGTAGTGTAGTTTCAACAACATGGTATATATATATATATATACTGTTCTACCAATATATTGACATGGTTGTAGATCTAGCACAGGTTTCGTGAGTATCTTTTCCAGAGATCTTCCAGTGTTGTGGATCTCACAAGTCTGTTCGGTAAAGTACGAGTGAACGTCGCTGACGCCTGAGGCAGACACAAGCAAGGCCATTCTGACCAGACTCAGGCCAGTTATGGCCGCCATACTCGTGCCCTGCAGTGTCACCGAACCGCCATCTTATACCTACACACACACACGCACGTGCGCTACAATATTTTATCTTTCCCAGTATGAATAACAAGTGAAATGTAGACAAAGAGATCTGTGTACTGCACAGCGAGAGAGTTTGACGAAGAACACTGTTGGTTGAAATGTCTTCGGGAGGGGAGCGCGGGGTTAAGAGCACACCCCGGAGGGTAAACTGGTCTTGGGCGGAGAGGATATCGCTCCGGGTACGGCGACAATGTGCGACACAGACCAGCATGTATGCGGTCTGGTGTCTGGCGCCGAGTGGCCGGTCGCCAGCGGGCACACACCGACCCGTATGCCCTTTCTAGAGTGCCCGCTGGCACACTGGCATCGGTAATTGACTTTCAAATGTCCCGGCTATGTTTCTTCTTCTTGTTCTTCTACCACTGCTGCCACATACAGTGTGTAGATGGAGAATATTTGCAAGAACAGCGTGCTGTGTTTGAATGTTGGAGTCTACAGGCAATTTGAACCCATAGGCTGTTTCCCACAGTGCCGAAGAAGATAGTGCGGAGTTTTTACTATTACACAGAGAGAGAGAGAGACAATGTCTGTTCTGTATCGTTAGAATCTCCTAGTAACTGTAATTACTAACACTACATCTGTTTACATATACCACGGCGAGAAAACTAACGTTTAGTCCGTTAGAAATTTTGCGCATTATTTGAATGGATAAAGTTATTATAAGCACTGCATCATTTCCTGGGCAATTGGAAAAAATGCAGACGTCCTTAGTGACTGAATGCATGCTTAGGTAAATGCGTGTATAAGAACCTGTCACTCTAGAGTAGATAATTTACGTGCAGTATATCGTCACGAAGAAGACCGACGCAATGGTGGATGGTTCAGAAATGGATGTAGTATTATATAGGAGCCATGCGTTGCTGTCTAGATTTCTTGTAAACAACAGACTTGCTCGTAAAACGCGCGTCACATGTCGTACTAGCAATATAACTAGCTGTCCGTTATCACAAACACACATGGGTAATACACGAATAATTTCATCAGATCAAGTCACATCTGTTTAGACAGCTGTTATATGCAACCGTGAACGGTATTTCAACAAACATTCTCACACAGATTTATTATTTCACTTATTGGTAAAAATTTCCATTGAAGAACAAAATTAAAAAGCTGTTATGTTGGAAATACAGTAAGGTACGTCTACACATTCGCTTAGCTGTATCTAGTTAGCATGTATCTGGTTAAAACCTGTATACACACGTACACATATGTGTGTTCATCAAGCGGACATGATTATGGTATTCAAGATTGTAATAAAATAATACTAGACTACCTGGCTTGGAATGAAATCAGTCCAACGACACGCCATATGGAAAACAGCACATGTACTGCTAATTCGTTAATTTCAATACAACACATACACATCTAACAATAAACTACTTTTTTTCTGGGATTATTATATGATGCGTAAACATGCGATATTCGCAGAAAAATAGTTTTGCAAATAAAAAACGAAACATCGTTATCATCAGCCGATAAACAGCCATACAACAGATATATATTTATTTTCAAATAAAATGCAAATAGCAGGGGAAAAAATCTTTGATGTATTTGTTTGTTTACGCACGAAATTATTTAAAACACACATGCAAAAGAGAGAGAGAGAGAGAGAGAGAGAGAGAGAAGAGTTATCTATGTTTTGTGCACGGTTAATTGTATTTGCAATCATTTCCATACATATATATATATATAGTCGATATATTCTACATACAACAAACGAAAAAATAAAATCACTTCGTGTGCACATGTTTTCGCTCTATAATAATGTGTGACAATAATATACAAGTTATAAAACAAAACGTTTTTGTTTTTATTCCACTGTCATTGGTAATGATGAATGTTTAGTTATTAGAAATCGCCGCTAGTTATAACGCTCGACCCCCCCTGCAGGGGTGTACGTAAGTATATTTATATGCCCGATAAAGACACTTAATTACATGTTTCGAAACTAAATGACACGAAATTAGATTACACGCTCATTAAAAATCACTGGAATGTACATAAATAATTATTAAATACAATGATTCATATTGTATACTTGTGTGAAAAATATTCCATAAGTTCCGGTCAAATAAGTTACTATTCATTTAAAGTTAAATTGGAAAGAAACTAATATAAAGTACTTAACTATAAAACACATTTATAATCAATAATTTAAATAGTTCACATATTTGTTACTTAGTAATAATGACCGTAGTATGTTTACACATAAGATAGGAATGTGTTTGGAAGTTAAGAAGAGAACAGAGTGAGATTATAGAGACAAAACTGTATAAATAATTTACTCGCATACTATTTCACGCACGTTGAAGCGTATAATTACGTTCTAGCCATGCGTTACTGATACAGCAAGGTGCAAAATAACACAGGACAGTTAAGCTCTACAATTCGCTAAAGTGTAAGATTATTTACTAGCTTACAACAGCAACAGCAGATCAGCGAAGAGCGTCAGAATACAGATATTAGCGTGTGTGCGGCTGTTATATGTACGCGCGCGTCAGTTGCTGTTTATCAAACACATCTCATCCATCACCGTCACATAGAAATCCATATTGTGATCTGCAATTAACAAGATAATATCGTTTCCTTATTGAATTCTTCTGTGCATGAATGTCACCTGATGTGTGAGTATGTGTCGCCACCGTAGGTAACACTACATTATTCTAACAGCACTTTGAAATGAATTTACGGTAAATTAGATACACACGTCTTGATATACCGGTAACGCACTAAACTTATCGTTTATTAATTAATATACAGTTATTATTTATCTGTAACCGTATATTGAAGATGTGAATATTTCAGAGATTATAAATATAGAATGTTAGACAAAAGCGTGTGGATATAATGTTGTTTTACTTTAGCTATATACATCAGCTGAATGAATGTGTTTGTGTGTGTGTGTGTTGGTTGGACATTGTAACGAAACAATCATGTAACCGATATTTTACTTGGAGCAGAATCTTTGTCCATGCATTATTCATATATCACGTGTCGGTATTATGGAGCAGTACACAATGAGCTGACATTAGGCGGTATAATGTGTAGGAGGTGTTAATGATATCGTATGAACAAAGCCAGCCACATCATTCTATTATAAACCTTCTTTAGAAAAATATCTTCCACAACACAAAGGTGTACCATCTATATATAATAAACACATCCAAGCGCTAACCATCCCATCCACAAGGTATAAATATATACATAGAGAACTTTATAACTCGATACACAAACTATATAGAACTAGCTACAAAATTCTATTTTGCTAAATGTTTCACATAAAATAACACAATGTAATTACGTTTCTTTGCGCGACTTTGTGTTTGCTCAATGCTCATTTATTTTCATGGTTTTTTGGGTAGACAAAGTAATTAAGTTTTTAAATATTCTCATCGTGTTGTAGGTTGCATAATTGCTAGTTACTATTTCTCGTAATTCGCCCGATTTAGACTTTTACAGAAGTATAGCGGAGAAATGATGAAACATTTATAACTGATGTTTGTGTATTAATTGTAAAGGGCAAGAATGTTATTTAATTATACAGAGAGAGAATAATATGAAAGATTAATCGGAATAAGCAGATGGCACTGGTGTTGAAACAGAACGTGCTTGTCCGTGAGTACGAAGGGTATGTACAGGTGTCGACAGAGGTCTGTGCGTGACACGGCATGTAAACGACGTGTCAAAGCGAGTCCGGGACCTTCCGGAAACAATAATCCGTGTCTAAATACTGACCGACTATTTCACGCACGTACAGGTTCGATCACACACACACACACACATAACTATACGGATAGAGATATCTCTCACAGTCTCTCTGTGAGAGATGGACGCTGTGTACTCATCCATTGCTGTACCGCGGTAAATTAGAGTTTTGTTTCATCTCTACCTGTACCGCCATACAGTCAGTTTGCATAGGGACTATTCAAATACAAACGCTATATTATTTCCTTAAAAGTTTAGACCTATTATACTCCCATGTACAACATTACAAAACAAAATTCCTCTAGCGATAACCTAGCTTTTAACGTTGTAAATTACATTAATTTATTTTCGTACGCATTTAAAATGAAATATGATTAGTATTCGAAATAAATAATCACACATTTATTTCACAATGTTTAATACAATGATAATAAATCCTTTCAGCTACAACAATAAATCACAATGGAAATAGAGTACCGTTATACATAACCTCAAAGTAGAACAACAAAATTACACATGAAATAGTATATCGATTACTGGATGTTCGAAGAATAATTATACGTTGTGAGCGAAAATTTCGCTTGATTTGACAGTAAGTAGCGTAATCAAGAGAGAAGGCAGAGGAAAGAAAAAAAACACTTGAAAACAGATCTTGGGTTCCGTAAATAAAACAAGTATGAGCGTATATACGTGCACAGACACGCAGCAGCGTTCCGTGATGTGTTTGAGAGTCGGGCGTTTAATAGAAATTATAGTGATTATTGAGTAATACAGTCGCGAGCAGACATTACAAATGGGCGAGCACACGGCATGGTGAGAGTACAACAGCAGCAGTCAGGGGGAGAGAGGCAAGAGGAGGAGGAGGATACACAGTGTGTGTGTGTGTGTGTGTGTGTGTGTGTGTGTGTGTGGTTATAAGAGGTAAGTCTCAGGTAACAAACTGGTAGCTGGCACGCGGTAGCCCCCGTCCACGCCTACTAGATTAAGAGCGTGCTACGTTTTTCTTAAGAAGATAAGAAGTTTATGTGTTAATATGAACAGACCATCATCAACATCCTGCACCACCCATTTATAACTAATCGATACGTGTAATTACCAATAGTGATTGTTTGTAGCTAATACACACGCAATATTAGTTGTTTTCTCTTGTGAAACAATCAATTTCATTCTTTTTTATATACATATATCTAAATTGATAAATGAAAAAGTGTCATAAATAATATAAATAATTAAAAAAGCAACCGGCCAATAGATTCATATCTGTCTGCTGGGAATATAGATTATATCTATATGTAGTTTTCAATATTACACATTGGTTTCAATAAGATGATAAACGACTTATAACACACTGCTTGCTAGCTAGATTTCAAACATTTTGTTTAATAGATATTTGTGGTCAAAAACTTCCATGCAATGCAAAGTGATTGTAGAATGGTGAATGTTGCAGATTTGCATATTGTATTTGTTTAGATTTTATCATCTTTGCCTTGAACTGGAATTAGTTGATGTAGGACGTTATAAC
>JAGJTL010000059.1:7512078-7531460 GCA_022063505.1 Calosoma granatense | reverse complement strand
GTGTATCACAACTAGATATATATAATAATGCCTATAGATGTAGGCTGCTGTGAATCTTCTCAGAATAAACCGCACATGTATGTTTACGTAGTTGAGAACACCGACAAAGAATTACTACCTCCCAGCCAAAGCCCACTTTGCCGACAAAAACTTATAATCAATGTGGGCATGAACGAAAACAGAAGACCAACACTAGCAAAAACTATAATCTCTTGTTTCCCTTTTCGTAAACGTAAGTTGTTTTTAATTCACTTCGAAGACAACCAAGACATAATCTAAGACAAGTAGTCGAAATCATGAGGGTATAATTGTTAAACCCTGTGTCTGTATGTATGTATATACATATGTACAGGTATATATATGTGTAGGAAGATAGATAGAGTATAAAGGATGTTATATTTGACTCGTGTAATATAATATATATATACGGTTTTTGACGTTAGAATTTCAACAAGGTTCATTTTTGATTAGCATCGGCCAGAAAAGCGAGAACGACTAGAGGAACGTGTGCTTAGGGATTGTGGCGGAGGAGGCGGTGGTGGTAGGGTAGTGTATACACTAGGTCCGACGCCAAAGGCGGCGGCTACGGCAACTCCACTTGCACGTTATACAACGTTCCATTCGCAAAAAGCCCCGGCGGCCACGACAATGAATTCCGCCAGACGACTTCATAATTAACTGGCCTCGTAATTCTGTTTGATTTAGAGAACATAGAAATTAATAACCAAGGTTTGTTTCGCGTTGTGAATTTCATGTGAAACTCCTCCTTATTTGACTTGAAACTCTTGTAACTTTTTCCCTAACCATTGCGACCTGACATTCCTGTCCGGAGTTGTATTCAAATATTATTCTACAATATATATATATCTAACATTTACCACACAAGTATATAAATGTAATGTGTATGTAATTATAGGATATTATGTGTTGATTATTAATTGTGAATTGTACCTGAATACCCCACTGATATATATATATATCACGTGGCAAAGAGAGAAAATTACGAGGGTGTAGCAATGTTAATTTGTTTGTTATAGTGATAAATTCACTTCGCAGGTACGAGTGTGTACTGATCGTAAATCAGCATATTTTATCTAACTCTACCCCCAATGAAAATCTACCCTACGTTACGTTAAGCGGTTCATTTAAATTACATCAGTTACACAGAAATCGTGATCATATAAAACCAGCAGTTACTGCACACACATACATGAAACAATTATCTTTGAAGGAATAATACAAATTGGTCAACACACAGATAATGTATTGTTGCATATTTTTAGTTTGTAATAAAAGTTATATATGAGTGTATGGACAAGTGAAGTGACTATTTATGTGATGTTTAATCTAGTTGGCTGGAATAGGTGCTATTACTAACAGACTAGCAGACGGTTCGTTGCAGTTAGTGCCCCGTAACTTGGTAGTAACTCATCGATTTATCGAGTAATCAACAATCTTCAAATTACCATAATCACTGGAACACGAACCACTAGTTGCAGGCCGGGTAATGGGCAGTTCTCGCGCGCCTCACCGCCCTCTGCCGCCGCCGCCTTGATTTATGCCCGCTGTGAGTGAATAGAGGCGCGCGAGACAGGACCCTCTGTACATAATTAGCAAACAACTAGCCAATTACTAGTCTGCTACTGTACGCAGTTTCAAATAAATATGTGCTACACAATTTTTACCTTCAATTCTTGATCAATCAGTTATTTGATTGCCAGCTAAATTATACTGAAACTATATTTATGAACATGAAGTTGGCAACGTTAAAGCAAATTTATAGTCTAATTTACTTCCTTGAAATTGGAAACTAAAACGAACGGAATTACATTTAGTTTCAAATCATAAACCAATAACTATATACCTTATTCTCTATTATATATTCTTATATTATATATTCTTATATTATAAACTGATCAGAATAAACTAATGGTTAGAAACAGAAGCAACACAAGAAGTACAGTAGCAATGATTAATGAATAATGTAGTTTTTTATGATAATACATGATGGTCTGTCAATTTTGATTATATGGACGTACAGTTGTCAAAACTATTTGAATAAATCATTTATTATTCATCTCAATCTTTCTGAAGAGGTTTCTACTTGAATCAGATATGAAATATAGATGCATGTAATTAGAAATGATAATTGTTATTTAAACAATGTTGTGCATAGATTATACGCGTGTCTGTTACAACCTGATGTTTAGTTGACCAGCGCTCCGCTAACAGCACGCATACCTATAGTTAGCATGCTACATTATGTCAGCGATAATTAGTGATCAAACACATAGATAGCATCAATCATTCTGTGAATATTTCACGCTCTCAGCTCTGGCGAATCTCTCCGCACGACATTGACAGAAAGTTCAAGATGATACAGTACACACAGATCTCTGAATGTCATGCTCCAATTCATTACTCACACCTCAGCTCATAAATCTCACAAGATGACTGCAGTGTCACCGAGATCATCATCACGCGTGACAACCAGAGTGTGGGAACTAGCGTTTAGGAATTTACAAGAATAACATCACTACGTGACAATATTAGTTCATGATTTTCTTAATTATTAAGCTGACAACAGTCTCACGTATGTATTGTGAGTGAACGCGATGCACAAGTTTTTATCTACATGGTACACCTTTATCCAAAATAAAACTATATTGCATGATGGGATGTTTGGAAGTTCTGGTGCAAAGTTAACCTGATGACAGACAGTGAGTGCAACATGCGCGCTTGCAGTAGCTCATTGCGAGTGAGTGAGTGACGTTAAATTGTTGTTGCATCGGCTGAACTTGTGACAGGCAGGTATACATATTGCTTGTGTATATTTTGTTTGTTTTCCCCAGATAATCACAGCCAACATACACTTGGTCCTGACGGTTTTTAGGTTAGGTGTTTTACTTTTTTTTTGTAATTATAATTTTTAATTAAACACATGGAGACACGGCAAAGGTAAAAGAGAATCTATGTAGTGGAATGAGTGAAGAGAGATATTAATTTTACACCTGGTGTGAGTACTTACCGCTTGGGGCACGTGGGCTCCAGGGTGACGGGTTCTCGGTTCTCCACTGGTAGAACAAACTGTACAAGGATATCTTGCCAGAGTCACACGAGTCAGCAACAACAACAATAGCAACTACTGTATTTATAACTGAACAACATCACACGACGGTAAATAACTGAATGTTATAAAGGGAGAAAATGTTTATATATATATAGATAGGTTACTTTCTGACAGCCGTACAGAGAGAGCGGCGGCGGCGGCAGCGGCAGCGGCAGCGTGTTGTATATAATATGTATTGCAGCAGACACACAACCTACCACTAGGAACAACACTCACGAACTGGCGAGCGGCCGCGGCCGAACTCCAGCACTAGGGCCCGAGTGCCCGCTGGCGGCATCGTTGAACGACCAACCGGAGCGCTCGCTCCGTGTAGCGCGCTCTCGCTGTGCTCCGTTCTTTTTGTTGCAGGCAGAGTTGGGTTAATAATACCTGCAGGCATAGAGTCCAACCCGATTCTGTGTAGTTCGTATCAGGTTTACACAGAATATGACCCCTTTTATAACCGCGCGCGCGACCGGTGTGTGTGCTGTACCGATGGCCGTCTGTGCAAACACAAGTCTTACTACCCAAGCATTCGTATCTCTGTATTAGCATATGTACGTACGACGTTATGTGTGCGGTGTTCAGAGAGGCACATACATACAAGGTGGTACGTAGTGTGCCGGGGGGCGAGTAGCCTCTTTCAACACATGGACACATCTATATATGTATGTATGTATGTAACATTTACACTTCTGTATTTCGGCACGTACATACTTGTATGTGCTCATGCTTATAAAAGTATATGCTAGTCGACACACTCTATACACTTGTGGCACTGCTGGTCCGACAGTAAATAGATTTCACCTGCCTTTGCGGAAACCGAGTCGGCCACAAAAGAGCGATCTGCATAAAGAGCATTGCATTGTGTTAATGCGTATAGTTGGTCCATTACGTTCAGCCTTTCTGGGTGGTAAATTCGATTTACATAATGAACTTGGATCCGATATTCGCCAAGCCAACATTCCTCTACCTCTGTCTCTAGCTCTAGTGCAATGTTGGAAATGTTATATACTCCTATATGTATGTATATATATAGTGTCTCTAACTTAACTATATATATATACACAGTGCTTGGCTAGGCTTAAATAAACGATTGTAATAACTAATAAATTCGAACACATGATCGTGTCGCTGTGAGCCAAACACGCAGCGAATTTCATTACGAGCACGTTTCACTCTACTAACTTCACTTGAGCTATTATTCTAAAGCTAGAGCCGCTAGTAACAGGCACACACACACACAAATGCAACAATACAAGTTTTTATTCCGCCCGCTGAAAATTCCAAAGTATTACAATATATATAACTCGTTAACGAATGTTAGAAGTCTAATGTTGAGATGTATATTTGGCAGGAATATAAACTTGATACTCATGTGTATGAGTATATAACGTGTAGAGAGAGAGAGAGAGATATGTAGAGATAATTGCAAGGAGAGCGGCTGGAGGCGGCTATGGAGAGAGAACGAGCGACCCACGGTTGGTTGACAAGAGCGCCGCGACGCCCGGAGGCTTGAGGGCCCGGCGGGCGCGACCTCGTTCCTGTACTGCATAATTTTGAGTACTGCCCGCGGCTATTCCAGCTCCGATAAAATATATAATCAGGGCACGGCGTGCCCGAGCCGCGCAAAAGTGCCGGTGATATGAAATACGGCTCCACACAGCTTACAGCTATATATGTATGTATGTATGTGTGTGTGCACCACAGCTTGCTTATATTAAAATATGCTTCAATTGTGTGTAAAACTTCACACTGCCGCCATTGTCAGAGTCAATGTTTACTTGACAGGAACAAATTTAACAGCAACACATTTCTATAAAATCTTAAAACAAACACGTTAGTAAGTAAATAACACTAGGTCTCCAGTATTTAAAACTAGAATTTCCTATGTATTTTCTATCTGTACAAATTTATCTCCAATTCTCATTTTACTGCTGGCAAATTTACGATATTAGGTACATACCTTAGGCTAAGAGGAAATTACAGTACAGCACACACAGTACTCACATATGTGTGCTACTCACACGTACACTTCATAAACTCTCATAGTTCTATACTAGACGTATTGATTTCAATGCAAAAATATCTCAAACACTATACTTTATATATAGCACCTACCTAATTTAACCTCACTTATGCATGTATGTAGAAGAATCTTGTTTCGACACAAGAGTATTGGATCGAGTTCTGGATGTAACCACACATGACAAGTGTGTATAATAGACAAGTTTTAGAGCAGGTAACCTGGGCAGAACATTAGCACAGCCGTGTCCGTTGTTCGTTTTTGTTGATCAGGTGCCATTATTGTTATATAGTGCCTGTGGACACTGGGTATGAAGTTACTACTGGAACGGACCTGAAACTCACACACACACACACACACACACACACTTGTACAGAGGGTAAACTCCGTATAGAACGATACAGCGACGAAGACGTCAAATAGAATTTGAACCTGCCCCGTGGCGAAATCGACGTTCTGTCATAATACCAAGGATGCAGCATAGCCGGCGGCTGCAAATATTTTACGAAGCACAGCCAACTGTTTTATGTCCGTTGGCAGGGACAGTGTGCACCGCCGGCAATACAGTTTCCAGTCGGTCAATCAAATTCTCTAGACTACCCGCTAATACTTCTGATAGAATATCCATGTGTATTGTACAATATATTGTCAGTTGTATGACAGCCCACATACAAGTATATAAACTTGTGTACGTGTACGTGTGTGTGTGTGTGTGTGTGTGTTTGTTAGTCAGTGAGTACGGTTTCCTCTGCTTTCCACATAATGAGAATCATTTTGCTTTGTTCAGCCAGTAAACAATGTTGTGTGTTATAATTTGTTAATATGAATTAGTAAAATTATGCTTTTATTGTGCACGCTGCAACTCGACGTAATATGTCATCAAACACAAAGGAAAACTAGACAGTCAAACTTATGTAGATGTAAGAATATATAACATTCTTACTCGTCACGGGTTTCGTTCACAAACGAAATAGAATACACTTATATGTCATAGAAACTTCTATAATATGTATTATTATTGTATAACTATAATTCGTATTGAAATACAGAGATATGTAGATAAATTAATAGAGAAATATAAATGGACATAGCTGATAGAAGAATGGAATACTTTTGGTCGTCTCTGCGATCAGAAACTTATTTGTATAGGAGTGCTATTTTGCAGAAGCATTCAAACCTCTGAGCCGTCTGTTTATCTCCAAAAACTAATTTCCCATACCAAGAATGTTCCACCCTGCTATAAGCAATATCTGCTAATATTTCTCTACTAATTTAACTAAATATCCATGTATTTAAATACGTATTATCATCATACAATGATGATATAAAATATATATTGTTATAATTTTATATAAAATATACTTTTATTAATTCGAATAATCACACTCGATTATTTTATTGACATATATATGATGAATAATATAAATATACATGAAAACTGAATTATTGTACAAAATTCAGTGCGCATATAGAAATATTTAAACAAATATAAATAACATGAAAATAAAGAAATAATTAAACATGACTTCACATCAACATTTGTTCAATTTCATAAACAAACATGATATTTCATAGAGATATATATTTCATTTATTAATTACAACAAATATTGGAAACTAATTATTTATATAATTCCAAATAATAGATTAAAACAATAGAGAAAAACGGTATTATGCAGTTATCAGTTTTCAGTATTGACTTTAACAAGCCTGAAATATTGACACACAGGATAATTACTAAATTATATTATATTTGGAAAGAGAAAAAAAGATACAAATATGTTATTTTATATTTCGTACACAATATTTAACAATACAATAGAGATACATACATAATTAAAAGTATTTATAAATAATTTATACTAAAATACAACATTCTTCTCCAGCTTTGCAATCAGTTGCTTTTCGGGCGACCAGTCTTTGAGAACAATAATTCGTTTTGAAACATTCTCCACCTAATTTACGGCATCTGTTTTCACTTTTTGGCACTGCAATTTAATATTTACATAAATATCATCGGTAGAGTTTGAAATGACAGTTCTGCGAGAAGAAATGTATTGTGTAGGCAACCCGAGTAACACAAGTGTATTGCAGCAAAACTACACAGTATTCAAACAATACAGTACAGTAATTCTTCTGTTATTAACGAATTTACAGATTAAATAAAGTGAAATAATAACAGGTTTTTATATGGAATTTTCAATGATTTGTTCAATAGTTGTTTGTGTACCAAGGGCGTTATGACGACATCGTCACCCTCCGGGCATAATCATCTACTAGCGCCCGTGATGCATACAAGACACTTTCCTATTATTTTTATTAAAAATAAATTGCCTATATGACAGTTCAAAATAATTATGACATATGCGTTGCCAAGGACTTTGTATTTCGTATCCAAGGTGAAAATAACTAATAATAGGCAAATGCAATAAAAATGTGATTTTCATTTCGGAAATGTTGTTAACAAATAGTATTGTATATCCATGTATCCGATTTTTTTGTAAATTTTATGTAGAAATAAAGTTAATGATTCGTATAGTATCGTATACGTATATGTTCTTTTTATGTTGTAATTTTTATATAGAAATAAAATTAATATTACGCCATAGGTTGTTATGAGCTTGTTTTCGTATTTCGTATCGAAGGTGAAAAAATAATAGGCAAATCAGAATTATTAGTTTAAAAGTTGATCTAAACACTTACATCCTTGACAACACTCAAATCCCTTAGATTTCTGTTCAGGACACAGACTGTGTCCTTCGGCTAATTTCTCACATTCTGTTCCCAGAATGCACAAGCCACCTTTCTGCAGACATGCATCCTCATTGCGCCCATAGAATTGATCTTGACCTGAAAATGATATTTTGTACAATAAAATACATCATAATACGTTAGTGTCCTTGACATTTTCGTTTTGGCAAAAAGAAAGTACGAATATGACGAAAGTTAACCGGTCTGAATGTGTTTTGGTTAAATATTAATTTTTATCTTTATATATGCTAGCGTGCGACTTTCTTCTAAAGCAACTAGTTATGCTATATATTGTAGATATAATTCTAATTTGTAAACGTACATACATTTCTAACGTTTACAATGCTTGTTAAGTCGTTTTAAAATTATATTAGATACACAAATAATTTAATGACTCATTGTTTTATATTATTGTTCTGTTTACAAGTATAAAAACGTAGTTTGGTAGATCTAGGTCAAGAAATATAAACATACATCTTTATAATTATTAAATTAAACTTGTAAGTATATTATATATGTATAGAATATTACTTACCGCAGATCTGTGAGACGATAATGGTTAATATAAATGTTGTAAACACGTATGTATTCATTGTGAATGTATGTATATACCACACGAGTGTAGATAATTGACTGGTTGGTTCGGCGGAGTTGTATTTATATATATACGTACTCTAAGTAAGTAATCGCATGACGTCACAGATGCAAAAACTAATTACTTAATTACATTTACCAGTAACACCGTTACAGCAGATTGTTGATGTTTATCTGACAACAGACTATTAAAATAAATCTACAATTGCGTTTTACAATTGTTTTCCAGCCGATTAATTTGTTAACATAATTGTTATTCTCCGCAGTAGCGCAAGATGAGAAAGTATAAGAGAGTATGCGACATATTCGCACAACGACGCATTTGCAATAATTATATTGTAACAACAACATATACAGTGTGTTCCGTAACCAAGAATTATTGCTAGATGTTTTTTCGTTATGTAATGCCTTTTTACAAAAAAATAATATTTATACGTACGTATGTGAAAATTAATTCCATCTAAATACTTACTTTATTTGTAGGAAATATTCATATTTGTACTGTAATGTTTGTATATTGAAAAGTTTATTTTCTGTGTGAAATTACGTACAAAGAGTTTCAGTTTATAGTATATATAGATCCAGTAGGCAATAATATTTGTATGAAACTACTGCGCTATACACGTGCAGGTGTAGATGTGTGTGTGTGTGCATGTATTTACATGTGTATAACGGGTACTGTATGTGTGTGTATTTCGCCTTCGGGATAGCTGTAACAAACACCAGTGTTATTTACACAATCAATATATAAACACTACAGATATATATCCCAATATTGTAGTTTTGGATCTCGCCCAGTTTACCGGACGCCAAACTCCGAGCTTATTTTCAAATGGCCCGAAGCGAATGGAAGGGTTATGGATTTTTCCCAAATGCAGGATGTCAAAACAAGATGTGTCTGCAACATTTACCTACCAACCAACCAACCAACCAACCAACCAACATCAGCTTCCATGTATTGCAAAAGTTAATCATCATCTAGTTACACACAAAAAACTAGCACAAGTCACAAATATTTCCTAACCTAAATCATCACTTTTCATAACAATTCATAAAGTTATATTCTATTAAGGAAGTTTCTTTAATAAAAGAAATGTTTAAAATTGGAAAGCAAGTCGATAAGAAACCTGTAAACAATTACCGACTGAGCAGACATATTGAAATATGTAGGTAATTATAGGAAGAACGAATGAATAGGGGTGCGGGGGGTGGGGGTGTTTATAAAAAGTTGTAAAACCATAGATTTTGTCGAAAATAATTTATAAAATTATGTATGTATTTAATTCAATAATATTTTAATGAAAACGTAACAGATGTGTATAAAACACTATGCAAAATTACATTATAATGATATCTATCTGTCAAGACGAGCTAAACCAGCGTCACTGCACACCGCAAGTCCTTTGTGCATATCCACTTATTATTATATTACATTTCACACTTTATACAACACTTGTCGGGCCTTTACAATTAATCATCATCATTATTATAGTTAGTAGTAGTAGTGCACTGCCAATAGTCCTCCAATAAAACAAGTGTCATCCGTTATGCAACAACATCCACGGACTCTAAACAAAGGTACAGAATGAAAGGAATCCAGTAGTAAGCGCGCGCGCGCGCACACACTACATCTGCATCATCATTGTGGGGTCCAGTGTTCCACAATAACAACACCACCATCATCATCATCATCGCGCTACCCACTCAAACCCACAATACACACCACATACTACTGTCACCACACACACTGCCAACATCAGTTAGAGCACTGTTCCACCACATCACTAGCAACAGCAGTAGTAGTACTATCACAACACAGCGTCTATACCGCAGCGGCACCAGCGCCAGCAATCACTTGAGATACGACTTGTACAATAACGGACTCCGGCATGTGTTCTTCTCCGTCTCCATGAGAAACAACAGGTCACGCAGCGTCACCTTCTTCATACGTTGTCGCAGCGGCAGTTGTCCACGACTTGTGCCACTACCACTCGCACCCATAGAATTCTACAAAATACAACCAAACACTAAGCGTTAGCTAAATGTACAGACAGACAGACAGATTGTTATAAACACTTGTACCTGTGAGGAGCCTGCTATACTATCCCCATCCAGCCGCTGTTTCTTCCTCGGCCCGATCGCCTGCAGAGCTGTGGCGTTCGCTTCACGCTGTCGCAACTCTTCCAACTCCACACGCTGCATCTCCTTGGCTTTGGCTTTCAGTTTCGCTTGCTCCGGGTCCTCGGACTTGGAGCGACTCTTCGCGGCACGCAACAACATCTCTCGCTCTTGTTCCTCGTGCCGTTTGCGCTCCGCACGATCCAGTTCCTCGAGAAACTTCAGTTGTCCCTTCACGTCCTGCGTCACTTCGTAGCGCGGGTCGTTCTTCAGGATGTCGACGCGGTGGTCGGTGATGACGGCGAGTTTCTCCACCATGTTCTTGAGGTGTTCCTGTGCCGCGTGTGAGATGAGTGCGGCTACCTCGCTGCCCGGGTCATCCAGGCCGTGTTTGGCGGCCGCTTGCCGAAGTTTCTGTTGCAGCGCGCCCAGATGTAGGAACACCTCGTCCTTGCACGAGCGTATCTGCGTGCCTACGAACTCCGTGGAGCCGAGGATACGCTGGGTTTCCTCCGCCAGGTTGACGCCGCCCATGGCGGCTACGTCGTTGATGTCATCGTCGCCCGTGTAGCCGGCGGACGAGAAGCTCTTCTTCTCTTTCTCCTTGGCGGTGGGCTTGGGCAGCAGCTGTGAAGGCACTGTGGGTTTGCCGGCCGCCTGGCCGGCCATCCTGTTCGCTGCACTGGCGATCGCGGGTTTCATCTGCACCGGCGTGCTAGTGCGCACCGCCGTCTGTTGCTTGAGTTGGCCGGGCGCGGCGGTGCGCACCTGGATGGGTGGACGCACCACATTCACTGTGGTGCGCACCTGGTGGTTGGCAGTCTGCGGGAACACGGGGTGCAGCGCGGGCGGTTGGGACGTGGACACTATCACCGGGGACGTGGTGTTGGGCACCTGCTGTCGCAACGCTGTCGTCGCGATCATTCGCGGTTGCGGTGACTGGCCACGTACAGGCGTCACTAGGCGCTGTTGCAGGGGTGCACCGGGCCGCACCACCGCTGCGGCGGCCGGCGCCACGATGCGTACCTGCGTGGCGGTGCCGGCCTGGGCACGCACCTGTGTATGCAGTGTGGGGGCGGTAGCATTCTGTATGGAGTACACGACATTCGCCGGGGGCGGACGGATGCCGTCAATGGTCAGCTCTTTTGTAACTAGCGACTGTCGTAACAACGGCAGACTTTTCTATAATAAACAAACATATGTATATCGAGAATGAATGTTAAATGTGCCGAGGTATATATGAATAAATAATATTACTTTAAGAAATCCAATGAGGCACGGTTGTGGTGAAGCATTCAATAATCTCTCCAAGCGATCACAGAATTCTTCTGGCTCTACTTTACAATCGATCAGTTCCTGAATTAACGTTCGTACATTTCGTTCCACAGATTTCGGCTCTCTGCTCGACAGTTCTAGCAGATTTGCTAGAAATTTTCGACATTTTTCTTTGGTATTATCCAAGTTCTGACGTTGCTGTACAATACAAGAGAATATTGTTACTTAGTATATAGTTATAGTGTGTAGATATATATGTGTGTGTTGATTTATATACAATACCTGAACTGGAACTGTATTTGTGCTTTGAGCAGGGGACACTGTCGATGCGGCCGTTACTGTAGCAACTGTCTGTTGCACTTGTACAGGAGCAGGACTAGACGCTGGTGTCGGAGTCACTGCGTTTGGCTAACATTAACCAATAAACAAGTTATGTCAATACACAGTACAATAATGAAACTTACCACACTGACAGTACAATCAAATATATCATAAATAAAACCAGTAAGCAGCGACCATACCAACAGAAAGAAAAATACAACACTATATTATCCGTACGTGAAAACTAAATATAACTAAATATATACGGTATCTAAATACAGAAAAACACATCTACCGTACTAAACTACACTCAAAATAATTATTACTCAATCTATGAATTCAATTGTAACAAAACTGTTTCTACTAACACAAAAATACAATACTTGGAACGTACACTAATAGAGAGAGAGAGAGAGAGAGACAGGGAATAGAGGAATGGTAAATGTAACTTGTATTATCTACTAGGATGTGGGGGATACTTAGATATAATCAAATCATATCGAGCAAATACTGAATGAGTGTGTGTGAGTATTGTATTTTCACCTGTTGCACTATGGTCTTTCGCAGGGTGAGTGGCGGGCCGGCAAACTGAGTGTTCAGCCTACTTACAGCGGGCACTGTCTGCAGCCGGTACGTGGTGGTCCCGGCAGCCGCCGCCGCGGCTGCTGCGGCTACTGGCGTCGCATTGGTGGGCAGAGCGGTGCCCGGCGCAGCCGGGGCCGGTCCCACACGCAACAACTGGTACTGGCCATTCTCCGTCTTCAGCAGCAAGTGACCCTGTTGACCTGGCTGCAAGCCTTGCAATGATTGCAGTGTGATTTGCTGAAATGTCCATGCAACAACAAAACATCACATCAGACTATACGCGTCCTAGAGCACATCGACTTACTGGCTGTCCAGGGCGAGCACCCACCATCTGTGGCGCGCTGAGCACGACACGTGACTGCACCGTGGCGGCGCCGCCTCCGCCCCCCGCTGCACTGCCGGCACCCTTCTGCTGTGGCTGTGGCCCCTGGACACCGGGCCGCACGTTCAGGATCTGCACGTTGCTGGGCAGGATGGCGGTAGTCTGCGGGGATGCCTGCACCAGGTTCTGGGACGAGACCACGGTCTGTGACATGGGTTTGGCGAGTGTCATGATGTTTTGTAGTGTGGCAGCGGCGGATGCTGCTGTACTACTGCACACCACACTGTTGATGTGTTGCTGTTGCTGTTGTTGTTGCTGCTGCTGAATAGAAGAGGCGGCGGCACTACTCATGGGCACTGTCACGAGCCCCGGGGCGTTCGTATGATTGCCACTAGTCTTTATCACGATTGCCGACTGTTTACTTTGCACTGTATGCGGTGTGAGCGGCGAGAGACCGATGCTCCCATTAGGCACTGTCTGAGCGGCGGGAAATGCTACACGGTTTGTTATGATTGCTCCCGTACTTGTCAGCGACGGATTTCCCTGCTGTGGATAGATGAGTTTCACGGTATCGTTGCTCTTGGTGATATTTGTCGTCTGGTGTGTGATATTCGCGGTGGCTGGGCCCTCCGTGAGATACGTTGTGGCGGCCACTTGTGCCTGTAAACTGTTCGACACTGTTTGTTGTGACACATTGGTGCTCGTGATACTGCTCTGTAGTGTACTATTTATAGACACGGATTTGTTCGCTTCCGAATGGAGAACATTCATGGATTCACCATTTGCAACCCCCTCATGTTTCTGAGAGGGAATCGTTGAGGCTCCATTGGAAATTGCACTGTGTATGTGGTTCTGATTTAGCACAACTGTTGTTCCTTGTTGATTCGGTACGGCACGCGTTGATGTCACTAGCTGAGTCTCCAACGACCCCACAATAGCACTCACAGCCGACTCGTCAACATCTGTACTAAGAGCTTCCTCGAGAAATTTAGCTGACGCCATTTTCTGCCGAGACCAAACTGGAAACTAAACGGCGCATGCTCGTGCGCGACTTATTCCCGTGGTGCATTGGCCTTCTGTGATGTTGACTGACAAAAGCGAGAACGCGTTGTGCGTAATGTTGCGCACTTCAGCAATAAATAACGAGTCTCTTAGTTTACATTCGTTACAGAAACCCGCCTCGAACTTCGGAGTCACGCCAAACTAAACCTTAACAACACATAACGGCGCGCTAAAATTATCTTCGAAATTGCATGATACGTGTCACTAAGTACTGCCAACCTAAAATACAAACACTAAATATACCTAGTATTTATTTTATTTCAAAATATTTATATCTATTGGTAAATAATTTCATTATTCATTAAAACGTGTTTGGCATGTATAGTTTATTTCAATATTTAAATGAGGATACATTATTGTGACAGGTAGACAATAACGTAAATACATATATTACGTATATATAGACGTTATACACTTGTAATGATGTCGTCATGGGACAAATGTCAAATTTTACCAATCAATAACGGTACACTACATGGTAATAATTATACTATTTATTGAATGCTTCAAATAATAGTTACATAATATTTTACTCTTACATTGCAATATAGCCAGTAATACAATACCTGCAATGGTAATGATAATTAATGATAACATCGTTAATAATTATTATAATGTTTCAATCTATATAGCGCTACAGTGGAATTTACATTTGCAAAGGCAGCGTAACCACTGTTTGGAGAAAATGACAATGCATTAATACGTCCCAACTTCGTGCCGAACTGTGGAAAATTACTAAATACCGTACCCGATCCCAAGTGTAACAATCGAACAGAATTTGCCAAATCTGCCGAGGACAGAGCTAGTATCTCTGACGTGGAATTAAATTTCAGACAATTTATTGACGTAGTCAGATTCAGTACGGACTTTCTCGGCTTGGGAGTTTTCATGTTTAACACACTGTCAATTTCGTATACATTCACTACACCCTGTGCGGAGCCTGCGGCAATGAACTGTCCTGACGGTGATACTGCCAACGTGGTTCCCTGGAGACATCCTTCGTCCGTCCACTTGTGTCTGACTCGGCGACTGGCCACGTCCCACACTGTCACCTCGCCGATGTCACTGTGTCCGTACAGATGTGTGCCGGCCGCGTCGAATGTCAGAGCTGTGACTGCACAGTTCTGTTTGAGTGTAGCAATCAGTTCCTTCGAGTCCGATGTGAGCAGATGTACCTCGCCGAATTTTCCGCACACTGCAATGAATCTTTTGCACGGAGACACTTCGAACTTTTTACAATTTGTCATGCCATGCGGCAGCGGGACTTGTAGAGTTTTAGCTGCTCGCAAATCATACGAGAAGAAATGCGGTTGTCTGGAGCCAAGCAATGCTTCCATACCGCCACTGAGAAATCGAGCACACTCTATCGGATAGCGTGTGAATGCGACACTATGTAGTTTATTATTCCGCTTGCCATCCACTGCCAGTAGACTAGCCACTCCGGACATACCAGCAACTAATGCCACAGTACACGAGGGATGAAATTCCACTGTAGTTATTTTAGGACCCTCGTTGTACGTTTCCATATTCAGATCTTGAACTTTCTTATACTCCAATGTACCCGAACGTAGAGAATGACTGTCTGATTTCACTATGTGCCCACACGTCTGCAATAACTCATCATCCTCGTCAGAATCAATGTCCGCCGCTGTCTTGTCCAGAGATGCCCATTTCGGTGCGCCAACCAGTGACTTGAACTTGTGTTGTAACAGATTAGAGTACTGTGCCGCACGACTACATATTCCACCTGCTGGCAGTTTTCTGCCTTGTGAATTCAGTGCCTCGCCAACATCGATGCCATCATCTTCCTCATCATGCCAAGCTGGTTTCCGTTTGGATTCGTCATTTGAATCTTCTGTTTCAGTTTCACCAACACCGGAGTCTGTAGATGGATTAGTTGAAAACAGTTCCACTTCTTCTAAACTTTTCAAAAATCCCGAGTTATCGCCAAACAAATCTTTTGCCAGTTCCTCTTCTTCCATTTGTGCCTTCTCATCGAATGGCTTGTTTTTACACTGTGGCACATTATATTCGGATTCTTCATTGTTGTGTTTACGTTTTCTGTTTAAACGTTTACGTCTTTTCACATCCATGTTATTTTTGATACGGAACTTCGTTCAATAAAATAACACGTGCATCATCTGCTGTCACTTTACTGATATGAAAGAAGTTAGTAACTAACGAAAGACAATCATTCGAAATAAAAATATTTAATAAACAAGTATTTTTGACAAGATTAGTATTAATTTTTTATTGCATAATCTGTAAGAATACAAAGTATAATTTAACTGATATTATTTCGGTACTCGTAATACTAATAAAAGTTTTACTGAATTTATTTTTATCTTTATATGTTGGTAGTATTGGGATTATGGTGTATTGTGGATAGGTAGTTTGGAATATGACAGTTTGAAAGTGTAGAATTATTATTTTTGACATTTCAGAATGGAGTGTATAATTGCTAGTGTAGATCATATTAAATTCGATATAGAAGTAGCTTTAGATGAACAATATGGTGCATTACCGCTACCTTTTCCCGGGATGGACAGTATGTTGTGTATGAAACTAACCTAGAAACATGTTATTTACCTTTGTAACTTTATTTCAGAATCCATTGCTGCCGTGTGCCAGTTTTATTCCTCGAGACAGGGTTGTTTGAAGGGTCCAGCTTGTCCGTTTCGACATGTTAGAGGCGACAGGACAATTGTGTGTAAACATTGGCTTCGGGGCTTGTGTAAAAAAGGGGATCAGTGCGAGTTCTTGCATGAATATGATATGACTAAAATGCCCGAGTGTTACTTCTATTCGCGCTTCAATGCCTGTCATAATAAAGAGTGTCCATTCCTGCACATCGATCCGGAGAGTAAGATTAAAGATTGTCCGTGGTATGACCGTGGGTTCTGTCGGCACGGACCGCACTGCCGGCACAGACATGNGAGTGTTGTGCATGAACTATGTGTGCGGCTTTTGTCCTGATGGGCCGCAGTGTAAGTTTATGCATCCGAAATTTGAACTGCCCGCCGCCCCTGATGCGACCACTAAAGATACGAAGAAAACGCCGGTGATCATATGTCATTTTTGTGGGGAACACGGACACAAGGCGATATATTGTAATAAAATGCCACCGGAAGTAAGTGTTGTTGTACGTTGTTACTAGTACTAGTAGTAATCACATTTCAATAAAACACTTCAGGCTAGAGAAGCTGCCGCTAAGCAGGAAGAAGCGAAAATGAAAGCACTGGGATATTTCAAACCTCCTGGCGGTGCAGTCGGCAATGGAACAAATTATCCGAATGACACTGGTGAACAACAGAATCCGAATGTGGCCCGGGTGCCTCCGAAACCTCTGGAAGAGGTAACGTGCTTCAAGTGCGGCACAAAAGGACACTATGCCAACCGCTGTCCGAAAGGTCATCTGGCATTTCTGTCTCAGGCTAAACTACAACCACAACAGCAGCAACACGCTAACTAGCTGTTTCCTATTCGTCGTTATATAATATGTATAAGAAATGTATTTTTATCCGAGCTGATTTTTTGTATGAAATGTATAAGTGAAGTGTTAAATAAAATAGTACAGTAATGAATACTTGGTACGTGTGTATGTAATGTTATATGTCTTTATTTACCCTTTACATCATGTACATATAATTTACAACACATTTATGAAAAATAAATAATTCTGTCAATATGTCTCTGAAAATCAAAGTGAAGTTTTGTTTTATTGTAGTTCGATGCTAATGAAGATAGGAGCAAGTATGTAAGTAAATAAATATAAGTAGTTGTACGTAGTAGTAATAATTCGTAGCAAGTTTTTAGTTTAGAAAGTATTTTGGTGTAAATGAATGATGAAGCGTTTTTAGTGCTCTCCCAATGAATACAGACTTCCACATAACAAACATTGCCGTCACAGCAATAACATGTAATAAATATTTCATCTTTATATTTGATATGACATCACATTGATCAGATTGTCTAGAGCTAAGTATCGAGACAGGAGATATGTTGTGTACTGGTGGTACATGGAGAAACTCAGTTACACTTAGAAAACAATTATGTACGTACATTACGGTTTCCATTATAAGAACTGTTTTCACTACTCGTTATGTATATCATATATGTATATATGTTATATAAATGTAAGGAGGATTGTCGCAATTTCAATGATTAGGCCATTGATTATTTAGAACAAGCTTAGAAGTATGCCAGTCAAGAATTATCATCATCCACCATTAGTACCGTCACCCAATATCGACATCATCAGTCACAGTAATATGTATTATTCACTACGTCTTTTATATAAACGACACTCAATGTGCCGAGTCACATGTACACAGCAACTTTGAAAACTGTTCAAACACAATTAAACAACATACAATCCAATGTATTCATCGCTATGCATAATCTAAATAAACATTCACACACTAGTAGTGATCTTATAAAACATAAATCCATCATTTAGTTTAAACAGTTTTCACCGTAGTCAGCTGTACGGAAAAGTTTACAGGTTATAGTTACCTAATGACAGAACATGAATGAAGTCAGTTGTGTATCAGTCACGTGTATGTGGTACAGAGTGAATGTAGTTAGAAGAGTTAGGATGACCGTAGCCGTCGGAAGACTGAAATGGTCAACTACTGGAGACATTCAACATAATTCCAATATATATGCATACATTTGTATACACCACCTATACATATAACTTGTTATAGATTATATTATGAAACTGAAAATAAACGATTACGGATACCATGTTATGTTATGTTATGTTCGGATAGAAACAGTTCCGAATACATTTATCACTTGAATAAACAGTACGTTACATATAAAAGTTTCTCTCGCTGCCATAAAAATACGTTTTCGTTATGAAAGTATGTGTGTTTGTGTGTGTGTGTGTGTCAGATGTCTATTCTATTTAGATTGTCTGCTTTTTTGATTTGTCATGCAAAACAAACTAGTATGTATGTATGTATGTTTTCGGAAAGAACAGTAATGTAGTATTTTATATCGTACGTACGTACGTATGTATGTATGTGTGTAGTTTAAATTTCAATGTTTAGCTAATATTTTCAGAAATGTTTCTTCAACTCTCTCTCTAGAAATTTAATTTTAATATATTTAAGTACATGGCATATTATGATTTATCATCGTTCATTATTTATGATTATGTTCGAAGTTATAAAACATTTTATTCTTTATATTCGAATAGCCCGTTATCTATAG
>JAGJTL010000059.1:7486775-7504813 GCA_022063505.1 Calosoma granatense | reverse complement strand
AAAGTGTAAAAATTAGACTCAATAATCTTACGTATATTAGTGAAAAATAATACCTCGTTCATTACGAATTTGCAAAAGACATATTTAATAGATATGAAGTCATATAAAGTATACTTAGATTTATATACATATATTTGCAGTACGTCCTAATGTACGAAGTACTAAAAAACTATTTTTACTAATTTGTAATAAAATAAAAAACGTTTAGCTTAGTATCCATCCACACACACACACACACACACACACAGAGAGAGAGAAGGGAAGTTGATCACATTGAATAGACGATTGTACAGTATGATTAAGTATCTGGAGGACGTGGTATAATACCCCTGAAATATTATTATCTCCTATAAAGCTCATAGTTAATTCACAACCGCGACATACCAAGAAAATAGCTCTCTAATAACTAACGATTTTTTACTTAAATATAATGTGTGTGTTGTGTTACAAAATCATCTGGCCAGATTTACACTAACAATCTGTAGTCCTAGTTCTCATTTAATCTACACTCATCGAAATGGACACAAATACAATATTTAAAAAAGAAATAGGACTACTGCACTGCACTGTCATAATATTTGTATACTGCTATACGAGTATATATATGCAACACAACGCAAATTATTCTGCTAATATGCGTTAATCGAATTTACACCACCACACGTATTCATGGTTTAAAACAATTGATACATTCTGTTGATATTTAACCACGTATGTTTAAACAATGGTTCGTTTTGTTAGAATTCTGATCGATATTAATTTACGTAATGGACGTGGGTTAATATAGGATTCAAATTAAATTGATTTGCTATTCATGTTTATGTATTCATTTACTGTGTGACATACGGTTCATATATCAACTAGTAATTTTCAACAACTAATTATAAAAAATTGAAACAGTTCTTCTTCTTATTCATGAATGCATAGTGTGGAAATTCTTCTAACGTCAAAGTAACATACAAACATCTAGGTTATGTTGTAACTAACATCATACTTGCTAACTCTAGCACATAAACTGTAATATATATATGTATACGACTGTATCTATGTATATTTGTATGTATATTTGTATATGATGACACTTATGTAATAAATTATATGTTGCAGGCCTTAGACACACGTACGCCATGTACACATATATGTATAAACAGAGGGGGTAGGGGTGCATGTTTATATATATATATATAGTGTATGTATGTATGTGACAGAAGAGGGATGTCTTGATAAGAAGCCGTTCTCTGTACAACATTATTTTATATTTAAACACTAATCACGTATGTTCTATGCATATCACAGAAATAGGTTAGGGGGCCACAGTGAGGAGTAAGTACGTACACTAGTAAATATGTGAGAGGCAGAGGGAGGATAGTTAACGATCGCGCAAGGACTACATTTACCAGGGAAGGCGTGTGTGAGGCGTTTATTAGTGGGAGGCAAATATCTAGAGGTAATATAACGTAAAATAAATGAGATAATCACTCTAAATGCGTATTAATTGTGAATCAATATTGAAACCGATGCTCGTACACTTGTTAATTACTTGTGCCGAGGCATTTCATGGAAAATGTCTAAAAATATATTGTCATTGCAGTTATATGCCTCGGTGTCGTTGCAGCACTGTCAAATATCAACGAATATTGAAGAGCAGCAAGCAATTCTTTGACGAACGCAGAAAGTTTTTTGAGTCAAAGTTCAATTAATCAACTGTTTAATTAACAGAAGCCAAACGGGCAATATTTAGTGTGTGCACAGCGTAATGAAATTGCTTTGACATATCTGCATGTAATTAAATATTACGAGTTTGATTGAATTTACATCTCTCTATAATATATTAGTTCATGTTTATCTCAATTACTTGTACGTTACATACGTATCTAATGTATGTATGTATGTCGCATTCACACACACTAACTAACAATACATGTACAGGATGTACACAATTAAACTGATATTCGCAATATTAGATTATCTGCATGTACAATATATGGTGAAACAATTGCTTTATTTTAAGTAACCATTCGTCATTTATTCTTCATAACAGTTTTCTTATTTCTGCTGATTCAATATATACGAAATTTAAATTACCAATGTCTCGTTCGTTTAATTTTTACAGAAAGCAGAGGAGAGCAGATTTAATTTTTCTGTGCAATTATTACTTGAAGTGCTTTCTTTTTCGTTTTCCAGTTTTAAATTTTAATCTTATTTCGTTTGGTTCAACTTTGGGGTGTAATGAGATGAAATGAGGAAAAACAATTCATATAAACTTCTGTGGTAAATTCTAAATACGAACAATGTATCTGGTAGTATGTGCACGTGTGTGTATGTAGCAACAATACAGTATGTACAAGATGCCATCGTAATGTATAATTTAATTATAGTGCGACGTGCTGTTCGTTGCTTGTAATTAGCGGAAACGGGGCAATGCTTTGTCCTGTTGAAGATTAAGGAGTTAATTAGAACGTCAGTGGTCAAATAGCAACTGTAGTAAGAACTACACACACACACACACACACACACACTATATACACGTCACTATGCACACTCCTTGTACTTCTTGTACCGGTGGTAACTTCATTAAAACAGTTTTGAATTTAACATTTACGCAAAGCATAGTACTTCAGCGAGATGAATATAGTTTACACAGCTCTCAAACTATAGTCCTTTCATTCTTTCTAGAATAATATACTCTTTGCAACGCGCTGTTTCCTGTCGCAAGGAAACAATGGACTTCCGCTTTCGCAATTAGGATAACACAACGGTGACATGCTATCGGTAAACCGATCCGGTTCCACAAACACAAGCAGAACAAACGTTGACGTGTACCGTTGACAACGCCCATTGCACACACAAGGGGAACTTGTCTGTACATCTATATGTAGTTCTGTACACGATTATTTCAATTGTATAATTGTACCTTTTAATATCCGAATATTTAATCTGTATTTTAAAACAAATTACAATTTTAATATTACTACCAAGACCTTCTTTTATGCAAAAGAAATATCAAAATGCCCCGTCGACAAAACTGAGAAGATAATACTGTTGTTTTTTCTTTCTTTAAATCTGTTTGGCGACTTGTAAAAAATAATGACTAGAGTTTAATACAATTTTACTTTTCCAACTCAATCTCGTTTCACGCTGAAGTTTTTTCATTGGATATATGTTCCGTTATATTGCGTACAGTTGTTTGTAGTCAATTGTGCGCAAGCGTGTGTTTGTGTGTGTGTGTGTGTGTGATATTTATTTTATGATCCTGTTATGTTACGAGTTGAAATGTTTTTATTGTACATTTATTCAGTTTTCTATGTACAATTCGAACATAAAAACAATCATTAGCTCTATTGCACGTGAATCCTCTTTCAGTAAAAAGCATACACTTATTCATTTTATGTTCTGGACATTTAGCGTTCCTGTTTTGCGAACATTTAGAAGTGAAAAATTCATCAAAAAGGTACAAAAACACATTTCAATGAGTCAGTATTCATTAATATATAATATTTTAAACGTAATTCTGGTTGGAAACTGTTTTGATGTGTTTTTTGTACAAAACAAAGAAGTATTAATTAGCTAATAACGTTCATGTTTGATTGTTTGCAGTAATGCAACATTGCGAATGATAAATCAGTTTAATTGCATCCATGCTTGTGTATGTAGTGTTGTAGTGCTTATATGGTTTTGTATATTCAGTAAGAAAAAGTATATAAGAGCTTATATGCAATTTATACCGGGGTCTTTGGCAATTTCCTTCGCGTCGGTGACGATGGCGTCTTATCAGAATCCGGGTCTGAAAGTATACACATTCATTATTACAAGTCTGTGTTCTTCTCTGTTTCATTGCTTTTAATATTTAATCCTTGCACGGAGTAATAATAATTCCGAACGGATTTATTTCACAAGTAAATTTCTGTATCATGTTTTCTTCTGTAAATATACTCATGTATCCGAACAATTATTTACTATTCTAAGATCAATTTTTGTAAAACTGCCGAGTACCTAATATCTACGTCTTGTTCCATCCACTAGTCGATTACTAAATTTATCTAAATGTACACCGACTGCATAAATGTCATGCAAGAGTACTTACCAATTTGCAGGCCGACAGCGGAAGCGTCCGATGGTTTCCGGCTAATCATTGGCATCGGTTCTTCTAGCAGATCGCACATACGGAAGTCTGTGGCGTGTTCCACCAGTAATTCTGCCATGTCTCCGGTGCGATCCATGATAGCGCATACTTCCTCGAAAGAGCGATCCGTCAGTGCAACACCACACCACTCCAGCACCTTGTCTCCCTGCTGCAAGCCACCTTTCTCAGCCGGTCCGCCCGGCACCGTCCACACAATGTACGCAAAAAGTCGACCATCAGCACCAGTCTTACCACCAACCACTCGCATACCAAAACCTCTGGCTGGAACAGTAAATGCAACATATGCCATCATAGTACATATCAACAATCATTCGTCTATTCTTAGAAGACGAGATAGTAAATATCAGCATTCATTCTTCTCTTCTTAGAAGATAGGTTAGTTGAAAGAAGAAGAACAAATAATTAAACTATGCGTATAGTCATGCATATTTGAACAGACTGTAATATGATTAGTTAAAGTGTCAGGTCTGTATCTTTCATGATACATCATCCTCCAGTCTAGAAATATTGATGCATTACATATTCGATCCTGTGGCAAGTCGGTATAGATATTAACATATTTTCCTACAGTCTGTGAAGGCTTAAATTCAGGTCACGTCATGGTGAATTTTCAGATGTGTATTTCCTGCCATAGATTTATTCACGTAAAATATATAT
The DNA here is from genome assembly GCA_022063505.1 of Calosoma granatense. Taxonomy (NCBI): domain Eukaryota; kingdom Metazoa; phylum Arthropoda; class Insecta; order Coleoptera; family Carabidae; genus Calosoma; species Calosoma granatense. The sequence continues at coordinate 7,500,012 of JAGJTL010000059.1, read as the reverse complement.
TCATATACATTTGTAATATGTTGGCGTTGATAATTTGAAAAATATATACGTTTTTCAAATCAGTTCATTTGAGAATTGTTGTAGGCAATGTACGTTTTGTAAGACCGTCATCAAAAAATACGAGGGGACGGAAATGTAATTGAAAAAGAAAACAGCTCGTCGTGTTTATTTTCCAGTTTACGGTTCAAAAGCGATTACGTTACGTTCATGTACAATTACATTAATGTTTGCCACATCACGCACAGTGGCGGATGACGTTGTACATAATGTAAAATAACTGTGACGTGTTTTCAGCATATGATGTGTGCAATAATGTCAACGATAAAGTATCTTCGCCACTGACAGACATTTGACAAAGTCAATGATACGAATCTTGCAGTGGGCAATGTGATTTGAGCCTAGTTGTACTGTTGCATCTCTATTATTAACCATTTCTCCCCCCGGCTCCTAATTCCCCAAGCTTCCAGCCCCTCCCGAATGTAACTATGCGCTTATACGAGTAGTCTGGGAGGCGGGTGAGGAAGCTCGTGAGAATTCTGCTGAACATGAATGCCTGGATAATAATCTAACCTGTTGCACAGGCGTCCGGAATGGCCCATTGCGGACAGACACACTGTCAAGTATGTGTGTGCACATCTTATCGTCACTTGGTTAGCATACGAATCGTAATAAAGTTAGCCGTAATCGAACTGACTTCAGACTGAATTCAGATTCTAATCTAATTAAAGAAAGTGCCCTGCTCTCTGAACGAAAATACGCTGTGTTGTTCTGCAATACCCGGTGCCCAAGTGCCACACACGTACAATCATGGCTTACAATAGAAATCGATAGAAAAAACACACACACGCAATTACTGGTGCATTCATTCTTGTGGAACAGTGCTGGGATGACGGACGAGGAATTAAATATAGAATTTTCAATAGCAAAGAAGAATAATCAACTAGCAGAATGAATGGTAGTAGAAGAAGGAGAAGAAGAGATAAGCGGAAGTGAATTGGACAGTGGTAAATGACGAAACATGAATTTAGTAAAATGGCGCATTCCGTTTCGAATGGAATTTTCATTGAGAAATAGCTGCCGTGCCGATGCCGATATAAAGGCCGTGCAGATATTACCAGCACACACACACACATATATATAAAAATATATTTCGCACTGGTTATAATTCAGAACGTGCACTGCAACCGGATCAAGCAAGCCACGGAAACTGACGGAAATAATTAGGAACATTTCATGGGTCCATAGCAACGTGATTCTTTTGTGACTGAATTAAATGAAATTGGGTCGTGAAACATGGCGAAGTGTCACGATATTATTCCGTAGACTGAGGGGAGGAAGCAGTGACTTGCGTTATCAAGCGATCTGGTGACAGCAGATTTTTTTATAATCATTAAACACTGTAATGCGCAAGTTTTAATCTTGATGCGAGCGGATAACGGCTGTTGACAAAACAGCTTAATGTTGTCAACAAGCTTGCTGAACGAATGAATGACTTGACGACGGCTAAAACAAATGCTTCATCATATTCTAGCATCTTATGGGTCGATAACAAGGAGTTGGTTGGAAATGCACACAAATATTTAGACTGGTCATTGTGAAAAATACTTTAGACAACTATGCATACCGTACCTATTTTCTTTGCCTTTTGAAGTGATTCACGTACTTTGAAATTCTTTGACGTAAATTCCGGGAAATTCCTTAAAAGCTCAGCGCCATAATTTCATTTAAAAATGATTCTTATTTCTTTTGACAGATATCGTGCAGTTTTGACAAATAAAAGTCCGTAATGGAATTACAGGGGCTTTTTATGTCTGCGGGATTTTGAAATTGGCTACTGATGCTTGTGACACAGTAACGGGGTATCTTTGTAGCATAAGGAAGCACTAATGAAACATTCATGAATCGGCTAGGGAGAGAGAGAGAGAGAGCTTGCAGTCACGTGAAGTATGTGCACACGAATATATTATTCATAAGCCAGCAACCATCATTCACAGCTAATTCATACATGAAAAATGTACTAATTGTACCCGGAGTATGTAGTAGTGTTCTGAATATTATATCAACCTCGTGATCATTACAAATTATTTAATATCATATCTCATTGTTCCGACTAACACGCCAACTCTGATCAATAGAAAGAAAGACTTTGGCAAGATATTTGAAAAACCAAAATCAATACAAAAATATACACAACTCCCGCTAACTTTCCGCTACGCAATAAATATTTCGAAATATTTATTCAAATTCCATAGCAAAATATTGTCTTTATTTACATTCAATTCGGACAAATACGGAGAGACATATACATATGAGGGAGGTACGATAATAAAAACAGGCTGTTTACTTACTGCGATGAGCTTTGTCCGTAGGGTCACGGCGAAGAATCACTCTCCGTTTGGCAGCTGTGATTGGTAAACCGGAATCCACATCATGTATGACAATCTTAATTGCTTCACCGTCGACCGACGCCTGGCGTCGCGGTGCTTCCAGCTCTTCAAGTGCCGCGGCGGACCACGGTGTCTGGGGAAGGGCGCGCAGGGCCGCTATATCCGGTCTGTAAATCAGAAGACATTCCAGTGATTTTAGCTGTGAAAACTGAAATGGCTGGACGTCAAAGTATGGAACTAGAGTAATTTAAATTAATTGCAAAGTTCCAGATGATTATTAACGGTTTTATGGACTATTGGATTTGGTATACAAAATAATAAAAACATGCATATCGATTTCTTCCTCGTCATAAAGACTAATATGAACAAAAAATTAATGTTTTACATTTTACATTACAGTAAAACACATTATCTCTTCGTTTGAAAACAATTCTGCTGTCTTAATCCGATTAACATTGTTTTCTACATAAGCTTTCATTGGAAAAAAGAACCAGCAATGTTTCTAATATAAAAACTACGTACATCTTTTTTTGTCGTAGATACACAAGATTTAAAATGTGCAGAATAACGAATGAATCAAGTTACCTCTATATTGAAAGTTTTCCTCATAAACCAGATTATCAAGAGTTCAGTTTGCTGATGCTAGAGTCAATACAATTGGCCTACTTTCCTGCCACAACAAATATGCATTAAATGTAGCAACAACATATTAAATTACATATACCCGAGGGTAATAAGCTTTTTTTCACAGGGAAATACATTTGTGTATATCTACTATTAATGGTTGCTACTAGATATAATTTTAGTTGAACCATTGTAATGCATATTTACTGTGGAACAGGAAGTATGATCGATGTAGTTACGTAGGTATATATTATTCATACCAATAGTGTGCAGGTTCTATATAATAATATATCTGAATAGATTATTCATATGAACCTGGCATACAGGTGATGATATTCATATAATAACGTTACCCCTTGTATATAAAATGGTGTAGAAATATTAATAATATCACCGTGTAATATCTAATCTGAAATCTGCCGGAGCAGTCGGAAGGAAATATTTGGCAAGTATTGGTGCCTTGTTTCCCTGAAGCCAGGAGAGTATCGCATGCGGAAGAACTGACGTAAATAGGATTGATTAAATTTCGAGTTTGGCACTGTAGGACGAAAGTGCGAAACAGCACCTGATCTCGTCGTAGGCTGTCGTTCCATTTCGCTTAGTATCGTGGTGGTGAGACGGTGATTTCGGTGACATCTCTCGGCCTGTGGCGCACTCACTCACTCACCAGTTCTGACCGTTGCCAACGCTAATAACAATTCTACCTTCGCACAAAAAGCAGAAGGGAGAGAGAGAGAGAGAGCGAAGCATTTATCTTTGAGGAAGTGTTGACTGTGCACATCGAGCAGAACACAAAGGGGAGCCGGAAAGTCGAAAATAAAGGAGAAATGATGTGAAGAATGAGTCGCGGTGAACACAAAGTAGAAGAATACTTTTAAAGCAAGTCTCACCATCTCCGCCGCCGCGACGCATAAGGGAAAGATATTTCCAAAACAAAAAGCTTTATGTACAGTAAAGTATCTGTACTGAGACGAGATTTTTCAAAAATACTTTCAACTTTTGTGGGCGTAGTAAAGGAAAGTGACAGTTTTACTATTCTATCAGAATACCAGAATTTATCAATGTACGTCCTGAAATGGAGGAACTTATATTGTCGTTCAGGTAATATTGCTATGTTTATATACTATGTAAGAGTTTTCATATTTGACCATAGCAGATATATACAGTTGGAAATAGTAGAAAACTTTAGTAATTTATGAAATGCCTAACTTTATGGGGTCTTGGTAGATAAGGACACTTATTTGCAACACGGTCTGTCAAACCGACATTGTCTCGCTCTGAGTAATGAATAATTTCAATGCTACTAGAACTCTGGAGTCTAAAACATGACAGTATAATTCACAGCACGTTTACAGCAGCCAGTTAACTTTGCATCATTGTGTGTGGTGTGGTGTGGTTGGCTGGGCTCTGTACGCGCGACTTCTCCTCACCATGAAGCACAAGTGGCTCCAGTAAAGATGTAGATATGGTAATAAGAGCCTACGTACAGAATTCCTATCAATCTTAATGGGGCTCTTTGTTTTGCCTTTTAAACACGAGTTGAGATTGGACAAAAGCCAAACTTTACACTCTTTCTGTAAACGTTGTACGAAACATCAAACATCTCTGTGCCCTGTGCCATTATCTCTGCGGTTTTGCATAATCAATCTTACACAAGGTTGATCTTATACAATATGAAAAATAACCACAGTACATAATATTACAGTGCATCATATGATAGGATTAACTTATGTATGAATTGTATGGAAAGCACAATGAGCAAACATATGTTACCAAGTTGAAACCAGTAGAGAGTAAACAATGAGGCAGCCCGTTACCAAGCAATGTAATAAAGGATCCAAACAAAAGCGTTTCATTAGAAGACATTTCTTTGAACGAGAACGGACAGAACTAGATAACACTGTGACAGGAAACATTCGATGTACTGTAGGGATGAAAGCAGAGAAACAAAGAGAGAGAGGAAACCGAGATAAATGAGTAGGAAGATGCAATACTGTTGGTTAACAGTGATGACGTCTGTGTGGTCAACTGTTTCAGAGTGTAAATAACACCCACAGAACATAGCGGAAACCCTTTGGTCTGGGCTGGCGAAAGCCCGGCGGGTACCTGTTTTTAAAATACCCCACGTACAGATCAATAGTTGCACCTCTCCCCTGGCAAGGGCGCCCACGGCATCAGACGTACCAAACACCAATACCACATTCGTACGTCATCAAATAGTTCTATACACCCAGTTACCAGTAACCAGTAACCAGTAACCATTTGTGCAAAGGCACAAACTATTTCTAACGGAAAATTCAATTACATACACCCAAATGTATTTACATAAAACTACCATAATGTTTTGTAAAAATCGTCTATTCTAAAACCCGTGAATTCAATGTGCACAATAGAAGCGTGTGATTTCAATGCAAAAAGATTTACGTACAATACGGGAGTTCCGCCCATAAATTTTCCGAAAAAAAGAGTTGCCATACGGACCAGGACCACTGGGGAAACGGCTTATCGAGTACCTTGTGTTTGAATTTATATAGCATGACGCTGTGATTTAGTGCATGTGACAATTTAGACTCACAGTGACGTATTATCTGAATAAAACTTTCATAAAGCACGCTTCGTTGCTGCAATCTGTATATTTCGCAAACATTGATTAATGGTTTACCGGAGAGTGAGTTATATGTTGTACACAAACCCCTATCTGGATCCAGAACTGTATAATCCTGCTACAGGTGAATCAGATGAGAAGAAAAAATCTGTTTCATATTCTGCAATGGTGACTTCAACTCTTCAATCAATAAAACTATGAAAACACACCGAATCAAACATGAATCGACGCAAAGTTTTTTAATAAAAAAGTATTCCACAACAACGAATTCTATTTTCCAAACATACAAAATTTCGCATGGACAAAAGAAAAAGTGTACCTTTATGCATGGCAGGAAAAACAAACTTACAATTGTGATCCGCGACGTCTGTTTCGGCGGTCATCTTCGACAATGAGTGACGGTGTGCCTTCAGGACTTGGAGAACTGTCTTTAACCGGTTCCTCCGGGGGTGGTACACGGAACGAGGGCCTGCGGGCTTGCAACGGTCGTTCCTCGGAGGGTCGAGCCGCTTGGCTGGCGGCGGCCAGCACTCCTGGTGCGTATACATCGTACGCTGAGGCTCTGCACGACAAACAACAACCATTACAGCAAACTTACATTCCTGCTAATAGACACATGACCCCCGCCCCCACCCCCCGCTCTCCAGGGATTCTACAATAAATTCTAGAAACACACGCGTATATGTGTAGCGGAAATGTGATCCCTGGGGAATGTGGGTTATTTGTTAAACGTAACGGGCAACGTAAGCCTTACGGCTGTTTGTAATAAAAATTAAACTGATTGAATTTTTTTCGTACGTATGTATTCGTCAAGAAGCCAGCAGGTAGTATATTATGTTATATTATTGCTACGGTATGGACAGAATACAATAGTATATACAGTAATTACGTACATGTATATATGTTGTATTATAAATGAACTAGACGTAACAACAATGATTTACTGGCAAGTATGTGTAATGTAATCAAGTCAATATGTCCGCCGCTACATAGTAAAGCTACAGTTTACTGGTGCAATAAACTCGTAACAGATTAGATAGAACATTTTACAGCTGTATGTTCGCTAGTCAATGTACACACACACATGCTCATGTATAAATCAAAGTGACATCCAATACTGTTGCTGTACACGCGACAATCTACCAACACCAAATAACAAAGCTGATACAAAATATAACATGATACATTCAGTTTATGTACGTGACATACAAGTATCGTTCTATATTTTCTATTTAAACTGTTGTATTCGGGAACATGTTAAAAGGGAAACAACACCATCGTCACGTTCTAGATTTAGCATACAGCAATTAGCGAATTTTTGTGCCCGTGCATAAAATGAAGCATTTTAAATGCAAGACTCGCACACAATTTTAAACGGGATCACTTTAATAGGTGTAATAAATATGGCAATTCAGATCAAAGGTAGTTTCATGCATTATTTAAAAAAGACAAATGGCTGTTGAAATACGTATAAGACCCGTTTTTTTTTGTGGAAGATACCACATATATTGTCATGTGAGATTATATTTGTATGTAATTAGTTAGAATGGTATGTAGGAACAATGTAACGGATTTAATTAAGTATGTAGAGAATCTCCAGACATACATTATCAAATTAACCACAGTGAAATTCATTCCTACCTTACCGACACACACACACACAATTGTCTACAGTAATTTATACATATTTACTTCAACAGATGAACACAGAAAATAGTTGGTAGTGTATTGTCAAAACAAAAAATAACTATAGCATTTTTATCTTAAACAAGCAGCTTTTGTTCGTTATATTTATTTTCTTTTTACAGCATTTAGCTAGTATTAGCAGTGGCCATTATGCTTTTCACATAACCTAACATTTTGGTCGTTTCGCATATACGGACTGGTGCGTTGCATTTGCGATTTGATTCAACATTCAACCAACCAATGTCAGTATATATCTGAGAGAGTGTGGGTGACAAGTCATTAGCGAGATAATTAAGCAATTAACTGCTGTAGAATGGCTCTGGGAAACTTTAATTATATGAGATCTGCGTGCGAATGTGAAGATACCGGGATAATTCTAAAATGTTCTACACGCACTCGTTAGAAAATAGAATATCTTTCTAATTTGTGATGTAAAAATAATTTTGTGTACGTAGCTGGTGATTTGTAGTTTAGATATCGGTATTATTTCAATATAACTTAAACCCAGGAAGAGCTAGAAACATTGAAACTTCCCGACATCCTTCCGGTTAACAAGCAAACTCTCTTACAATGTAGACTGCAGCCAGAGATATGTTTGTTATGTTATATTATTGATACTAACTGTTCATAACATCAATAATTTGAACAGTTCAATCTTCTTCCAGTCTGTCAAATGTAACATAATCTTGTAGTGGAGAGTTAATGAAAATGTTCACGCACAATTTAGTTTTGAAACTGATGCAGAAAACCCACAAGTGATGTGTGTTGTTTGATGTATGATGGTTTAGATGCAGATGAGTGATTAACGATTATGAACTGTTAGTAAAGAACTGCTTCCCACCAGTCCACGGGTTATACAAGTTATTATACGCACGGCCTACTCGCGGTGCTTTAGTGTTGGAGGAAACTAATCTGCGCCCCCGTGAATAGTGTGCTCTGACATCGACTAATTGAAAGTCACTCACCGTCGTGGCATAGGCGCCGGAAGTCCAAGTCCGGTTTCGGCGGCGGGCGCACTGCCGGCTCCTGGTTTGATCTCATCATCATAGCTATGCTGTCGCTGTACCCTGGACATACGACGACCACGCGGCGCCCCGGCCGGCGGTGGCTCGATGGAGTCACGCCGCGGCGGACTGGAAGAGCGACTGGGAGCTCCACTGCGCGACCCCCGGCCACGAGACGCCCAGTCCATGTCACCTCCGGATTTCTGGTTTCCACCTTTAAGCTGAGATGAGAAGCATCTGGTTTAATTAAGATACCACCAAAATGGTGTCGATCAATAACAGTACGAGCACCAAGCCATCTTCTGAACCCTGTTGGTATGACGACAGGATACCAGTGTGTTTTATCAATATTACAGCTGGTCTAACTATAATACTTAGCTACAATACATAGTTTATATATTATACATTTACTACACTGTAGGGAATAATGCAAGAATACACTGTTTCCAACTCGGCCAGAATATATACAAACGTTTACATTGAACCGTGGTCACTAAGGAAGAATAGAAATAGAAAAGAGTAAATATCAATTTTCTTTATCCAAGAGCTTCTAAAATATTGACATGTTGCCCGCTTGTGAACGAATAGTTAACGATATCTCTCATCGTGGACACATTACATAAGTAAATAATACAAATTCTACAAAATTTAATCAACAACAGTGATATCTGTGAACAAATTCCGAAGATCTAGATAATTTTTCCACAGATTTCCAATTCAGCAAGCATCAATACCACACTGTACGTGTGTGTGTGTATGTGTACAATCCAATTTTTCCAGGAGAGAAAATCCGTAATTCCTCGTTCGTTGGATGGTGGAGCTGAACTGGCCTTGTCGGCGTCCGTCCGTTACCGAAAACAATTAAACACTAATCCTGTTTAAACAAAACACCCCGACGACCTCGTGACTGCGATGCAAGGAGTGCTTCAAGCGATCAATATTCGGTGAAATAACAGTCTTGTGACGTACCTTTTCCAATTCCTTGAGTGAGGCCGGTGAAACATCGGAGTGTCTTCGTAGTTCAGGACTGCGTGGTGGTGCCAGGCCTAGACCTCCTGAGTTACCAGTATTCAAGCTGCCGCCGCCAATTTTCACATCAGAGTGTCGTCGTTGCAACGCCTCCAGCACCGGCACGTCCAGCAGACTATCGGTGGAGTCTTGTGGTAACACCACACGTGACTGGAGCTTCCGGCGACAAACACTACACTTCCATGTGCTCTACACAAACAAACACACATTTACCACGAAACCAATCTAACTGCTGCAGGTGGACACAGATCGTAATGAGCTAATATATACTGTTGCACAGTGTTAATATTGACCACAGTGAACTTTTGACCCATTTATCAGTTGAACTTGACAAAGTTTCTTTCCTAATGGAATAGAGTATGGTATCTATAGCAAATCTGTATATAAATATAGTAAAAAGGAATGTTAATTGGATACATATATTAAATATAATGTGACGTAAGCTTTACTTAGGTCCTTGCGCATACAAAATTCTAACCTAACAAACTTTCGTGATTTCGAACAGCTTGTTGAAATCCATTAGTCAGCACTTTTAGAATTACGTTCGATAATATTTAACTATGATTGTGTGCCTCTAAATAGTATTGTTAATATTAGTTAAATAATTAGAAGAAACATTAAATGAAGTAGTATAAGATTTTCTATTTATGATTATATCTTGTCGAGCAAGTTGACGGTACTCTATGTTATTATATCATTGTCGTGAAGAGCACAAGTTATATGGCAGCTTGTGTATACATTGAATCAGAACTGCCACTAACAAGTGAACTTCCTGTATAAGTTATCAAGATATAACAAGGCGTAGGCCGCGCCATAAGCAGCCAGGAACACTGCGGATAGCAATACATGTACGGTGTACAAAATCCCCAGGACTGTTACAACATTTTAATTAGAATAATTTATAATGCAACAGTTTAGTTCACTCGCCCATTGTGGTTATACGAAATGTTTAATTCACTAGAACTGAAGTGAAGTGAGCAGAAACAAATACAAATGTTTGTGCGTCCTTAAATTCGTCAGAATTTTCTTATGGTACCCTATAAACAAGAAATTAAATTTCATTAAATGTGTAATTACAGTATGCTTTGCAAATGTTAACTGTAACAGAAATGCCATTGTCGCAGGCGGTGTTCCATTAATAATTAACGACAAAATAAACAGCAGGAATGAAGCCAGTTATAAACAGAGAGCCCACGGATCCCAGAGTCTGGCGAGAAACCAAGTTTCTAACCGTTCCACAGCTTATCGTGAACACAAGTACTTGGATTACATTCATTTCAGAAACTTAATACACACACCCTTCTCACCAACCCTTACTTCTTCTTCTTCTACTTGTCTGAACGTAGCCGTGAGTTCGAACGCCATCTCTAGTCTGTCTCGCTTGCAACAACGTGCTGTTTTGTTTCCTCGTTTTATAAAGATTAACGGACCCATTAAACACTGCGCGTTGTATTAAATGGCATTAGTCAACTTGAAACATGACATTGGCAAGGTGTACAACATTGTGTTTTTCATTGAAACATAATTAAGTTGTGTCAGTGTGTGTACGTTGCAACAGTTCTCGAGTAAATTATAGGAGGTAATATGTAATATCCTGCTAGGGGACCTAATATTGTTTAGTACAAGTTACTAACTAATAATAGGAAGACCAGCCTCGTACTGATTACAGGGAGGTAGTGTGCTTATTATAATCATAATCTAACCCTGTATAATGTCGTGCTAACACTGTTACTGCTAGTATAGGTATGTATGTGTGTGTGTTCTTACTTGATCTTCGTTCTCGTCCAGTTTGCTGTAGCTGGCACAGTCCTCGCACACACGCTGTGTACACTCGGAGCATGTACGACTGAAGTCCTCCGGTTTGAAGGACTTGAGACACACACGACATGCTCCGGCACGACTTGGTGGTTTGCCCGGCTCCGGTTTAGGAGCGGCTGCTGGCGGTGGTGTAGGTGCCGGTGCTGGTTCAGTCGGCACCACAGTAGCCGCCTCCGAATCGGGAATTATCGATGGCCGTGGTGTCATTTTCGTTACTGAAACACAGAAACATTTCTTTCGTATAATTTCATTGTGAACAGATAATAAGTAAAATAAATTCTAGCCAGCCCAAAAGCAAAGATAAACTGAATGTAGAAACGTGACCAGAAATTTCATTTATACTAATACAATTTTCTTAAACTTTAGATTCATCTTTGTTTTTCGCAGTGTGCCGTCTTGAGTAGAATCATAATTTTTCATTTTTCGGTTAATAATAATTGATTTTCCAATATGGCGGAACTTTCTGCATGGAACAAAGTTGAATCTAGCCAACTACAAGTAACAAGGAACACATACATACATATGTAGCGAGATATCTGTGGTAATTATTTCAGTTTAATTGATAATTCAAAACATTAAAGTGAAATGTACATCGTGTTAGTGTACACTTGTAGTGTTGTACATATGTGTATGTATGTGTGTGTGTATGTGGTATTAGCTTTTGTCATTCATACATATTCATACCTTTATCCTGTGCAGTCATGAGTGATGATGAGAGTGTCTGCCGAAGTTTACCGAAAGTAGTTCCAGCGTCCGGGGTCTCTGCTCCGGTCGTACTCGACCCGTCCGTCGCCACCATCTGCAATCAAACCAACCCCACCAATCAAGCTGATGATGCATTTATACCTACTTAGCACGGAAATTAACTTTATGCAAATACATAACTAACATGAATCGATCTTAGGTTTCATTTGTAAATGCAGTACATTAAAAGTTCTTGATAATAAATATTTCATAACGAGCAACAACTTTGACAAAGTACAAAACAGAGTTTCAGCTTTGAGAACATAGATGGTAGTTTTTAAATATTGAAAGCATTTAATGGAGTATGAACAGTGCAGTGACTAATTGTATTTGAGAGGCTATCATTCCATCAGAGAGAGACAAGGTTTAGATGCAGAGCTAAGCCTAACTCAAATCTAACAGTACGAAACAGAGAGATACTCCTTTGACAACACAATTTCATCATTCGCATTTAAACTGACACTATATGTACAAAGTACACCTGAATAAATAAATATGTGGCAACATTTTTTAGTTCCTTCATTCGCAAAACTATACTAGAAACTATTTGTTTGTTACAATGTCGTATATTGTGTTCCTAAACACAGTGTGTTTTATCACAAATAAGTACTGATGCTCATATACATCATGATCATGAATTATAAACATACATATCTATTCTCATATCTGAACACATCCATGAGCGGGTTCGCCGCGCGCAGAATAAAATATTCATAAAGCATCTTAGTAGGTGTCAGTAATTTTATTTCGCATAAAACATAATTTACGCTACTCGCTGTAAATAAATAATATTGTTTAATGAGAATTTACTTGGCACATTAATATTAAAAAGTTAACGCATTTCAAGCAGAAATAAACACAGTATTTCTCCACAGTTCAGTGTAGAAAATATAGTGTTATTTTTATATTTCTCCATTCGCTGTTTCTTTTAAAAAGAAAAACAGATGTTTCAAGTGAATTATTGAAAACCACTGTTGTGGAAGTATATAGTGACGTCGCCATCACCTGTGCCCTGCCAATAACATGAAACAAATGTTTATTTTTAAATCGATACGATAAAATATTATCTTCAAAGGAATATATACGTAGAACTTATTTCATTTTGGCTTGCAGGCTTATCTAGTAAATGAAACTGCACTAAAACCCATCGGGATAATTTGCAATGAAATTTTTCACATTAATATTATCGTTGCAGTTAAAACAGTCGTTTAGATTAAGCGTTCATCGCAATCAAAGTTTAATTGTAATTACCTGCATTAGAAGTGCACGTTATCTGCAAATCTGATTACACAATGACGATTCTCTGTGCTTCTGTCATGGAAATTCATAAAAGGAGAAAT